>CATIWR010143468.1:0-57889 GCA_949677035.1 Omphalea diandra
AATAAATAATAGATAATAAATAGAATTAAATAATATTTAATATATATTTATAATATATATTTATATTCAATATTATTAAATAATATTAAATATATAATTAATATATAATAAATAATAAATATAATAATAATATAATAAATATAATAATAATATTTAATATATAATATTAATATATAATAAATATAATATTTAAAATAGAATATTACTAATTATTAATAATATATAATTATAATATAATATTTAATATTTAAAATATTAAATTATTAATTATTAAGAATATTTATAATAATATATTTATAATTATATTTATATAATAATATTTATAAGTTTAATAGAATATTTTAATATATAATATATTAAATATGTTTACTGCTTATTTATCAATTGTTATTTTAATAAATGATAAAATTTCAAATAATAATGTGATAAATAGTAAATTATTGTCTCAAATAGTTTTTAACATCAGAATTAATCATATATAATGATTGATTAAGTGATTGATAATGATACAACTAATTTGACTCAACAAGAAATGAAATATAATGACACATTTTAAGATACACATTACTGATTTTAAAGATGAAATAAGAATAGTAAATAAACTATATCATATAAGATAAAATTAAATATTTTTTTATGAAATAAGAGATTTTTAAATTTATTCGGTTTATTCCTTTATTAAGATACACACATATATAAGTGTGTGTGAAGTGAAAAGTGTTTATTAATTTATGATATGTTTAGTTTAACTATTGTTGATAGTTGATTGATATTAAGTGTTCAGTAAAAATATTATTAGTAGTTGTTTGTAAATATAAATATCAACATAAATATAACATTTAAATAAATATATATTTTAAATTTTAAATTTTTTAAATAAATAATATATAATTATTCATTATGTATTTTTAAAATTATAAATTCACTTTTATAATACATGCGTTAAACATTAATCATGAATATAATAATAATTTTATTAAAAAATTAAAGATTATATTAGTCATAAATAATGGTAATAAAATTAAAATAATAAATAAATAAATTACTAAATAACACTATTTTTAAAATAAATACTATATTTTCTTTTTTAAAAGAAAAATAATATTATATTAGGATAAATATAAAAATTCAATGATATATTTATCTTTTTATTTATAAATATAGAATATATTGATAAAAATAACAAAAAAAACATTTATGAACAAAAGTTGTTAATAGGGTTTGCTTGATTTATCAATTATTGGTTATTATTGTTGATTATTGATAGTTGTTGTTAGTCCTAATTGTTGATAATTATTGTTAGTTGCTAATTATTGGTTATTGATTGATATTAAGTATTTGATTCTATTGACTGTTATTCGTATATATAGTTTTCAATATAGTCACAAATTTTGAATAAATAAATAAATAAAACTCAATGATGTATTCATCTTTTTATTTTAGAAGTAGAACCTATTGTTGAAAAGTTTTAAAACTATACTTTGTTAAACTAGAACCATTAGATAATTTACTAACAGTCAACTCCTGTTTCAAACTGCAATTCATATACTAATCAAACACTTGTTTTATACTTTCCATAAATTGAAAAATAAAAGTGTTAGTAATATATAATGCAATACTTCTAGGTAGATAATATAAAGAATAAACAAATAATTACAGTAGCAAGAATTGAAAATTGAAGAAACAAAAATAGTAAAGGAATAATAGTAAAAATAGTAATCTTCATACTTGTGCAAGACACTGTGTCCTTAAAGTAGATTTGTCTCTCATACCAATATTGACAAAAGTAAGCATTTGTCTATCTCACCGGATACAACTGAATATGAACAAATATTTGAACACTATAAGACCTATCCTCAACAAGCTAAATTGCTTATAACTATATCATGAAAGAAGAAGGAATAGAAGGAGGAAAGTATGCAAGCAAATTACAATAGCAAGAATTGGAGTTTGAAAAAGCAAAAATAGTAAAGGATAAAAGTAAAAATAATAATATTCATACTTGTGTAAGACACAGAGTCTTTAGAACAAATTCACCTTTCACTATCAATATTAAAAAAAGTAGGCATTTGTCTATCACAGAGGATACAATGAAATATAAAGAAATTTGAACATTAGAAGACCTTTCCTCAATGGACTAAATTGCTTATAATTGTATCACAAAAGGAGTAAGAGGAGGAAAGTATGCAAGCAAATTCTACTTGTACACTTAAAAATGTGTGTGGCCATTTTTATACTGGAATATTTGAGAGAAGAAAATTATCATATTTAATGTCCACTAGCACCCATTAACCATCCATTAAGAGGAGTGTATTTAATTAATACTTTTATACAGTTTTTTAAAGGGAATGACTTTTATAAAGTTTAAAGATTTTTTAATGATTTTTATAAAGTTTATAAATTTATGAATAACTTTCAGAGACATTTATTTTCAAAGTCTATAAAAGTCTTGAGGAAATGTAAAAGAGACATTTATTTTCAAAGTCTATAAAAGTCTTGAGGGAATGTAAAAGAGAATGTTTCAGATGTTCTGCAAAAGTTAATTACTGTTTAAACACTAGTTAACTTTTATTGATTTTATAAAAGTTGTTATTGAATACATCTTGATTTTTACACATAAGAGAAAACCTTTCAAGTTACTTTCCAGCCATTGTATAATTGAGTATCTCAATATATACTACTTATTAGCTTGGTCTTTTTTTCAATGTGGGATAACTTAATTTTTTAACTTTTCTTTCCTTAGCAAGAGATTATTTTGAGCTTCAAATTTTTATTCACTTATTCATCATTTTGAGTATATAAATATATTAATTCATAATCTTCAAACATAAATTTGGTCCAATCTCCCCGGTTGAGTAATGAAATCCACTCAAAATGAGGTTTACAAATGACTATTTAATGAATGTTATATGCCAATTTTCTAACAAAAAGGACCTTTAAAAAAGAAAACAAATAACCCATAACCTACTAATTATCAACTTTTGTTTTAAAATTGCAACTATTATATTAATAAAACATTTATTTTTAAACATTTTGCAAGTTAAAAATAAAATAATCTTTCAAAAAGGAAAATAAACATTCCTTTTATATATATATATATATATATATTATTGAAACACATGCAATGTAAGTGATGTGTTTTTTAAATTTCATATATTTATTAAAATTACATCCTTTTAAAAGATAATATTATAATTTTTTAAAAATGTCTACCTTTTTATCTATTTTATTATTATAATTGAGTTTTATATTGTTAGACTCCTTTTCTCTTTTGTATTATCCAAAATCATCCATTACATTTCATTAATAAATATTTTTTTTATTAATCACATATAAAATAATTATTCTAAATTAAATTTACAAACTTATGATTAAAATTAATCACAAAATAATACATTATACTAATAAATTGTATTATTTTATTTTATATTTGTATACTTTTTGCAATAAATTAAATTAAAAGAAAAAGATAAATCTTTAAAATTTATTATATCTTTAAATTTGATGTTATTTATTTTACATATCTACATAATATTAAATTAGCCATTAATAATTAAATTGAAATAAGTTGTTATAAGAAAATTAAATAAATATTAGATTAAAATAAAACACAATATAGATTTTACTGTTCCTAATATATTAAGGATTTTATTTTGTATAAACAATCAAATAACTAAGCATATATTATTTTTTTAACCAATCAAATAATTAAACATTAATCAATCAATATATATTATTGATTTTAGTCTTTAAATTAGTTTTACATCATTGTTTGTCATTTATCAAACAGTTATATATAATACAGTCACATGTCATTATTTTACATTATGTTATAAAAAATTAGCATATTAAAAAAAGTTAAATGAGAAATTCGAAAAAATTAGTTGCTATATAAAAACACTTTCTAAATATAGAAAATTAAAAACTTAAAAAATATAGATTCTAAACAAGAAGCCAACATCATATATAAAAAAAATTTGAATAAGAAATTATCAAAATTTAAAAATAAAATTTGAACAATGTTTAAATATGAAATTAAAAAACCTAAAAAGTAAAAATTTCAATCATAAATCCAAGAGTTAAATTGATTATTTAAAATTTTGAGTATATAAATGCTAGCGACAATGTAATAAATAGTCAAAAATTATTTTATTCAAGTTTAATAATTTTTTCTTAAAATTGTGTCATATAAAATTAAAAGTATAAATTAACAAATAATCATTTATTACAACTACTTCACATATGTATAGATAGTTTGCAATATCTGTTAATTTTATTTGTATTATAAAATACCTAAAATTATTTATTTAATTAACTCATTCAAATTTAACATTTATTAAATTGTACCACATAAAATTGAAAGTATGAATCAAAGACAATAATTTGTTATAACTATTTCTTATATCTATAAATAGTTTACAGTTATATATTAGTTTTGTTTTTAGTTATAAAATACTTAATATTATTTGTTTGATTGATTGTCAAAAATTATTTCATTCAAAATTTTAACAAATTTTTCTTGAAATTGTACCACATAAAATTAAAGTTATAAATCAATAGACATCCTTTGTTACAACTATATTTATACATAATTATAAAATTTAAGATATTATTTTATTATTTTATTTATTTGATAATAATTTTTTATAAAATAATAATTAATCATTCAATTAATAAACTAATTATTTAATATAAAAATATTAATTTTATTTAAAAATTGTGCAATATGCAATTTTGCAATTAGTACTCTATTATTTTTAACCCAATAATCTAATATATTAAAAATTCTATTATTTTCTAGCTAATCAAATAACCAAATGTTTTTTCTTTAATTTACAAGGACACTATATAAAAACACAGTATATATCAAATCATGACTAAAAACTATTATTAAATACATTTAAGTAATAAAAGACATGCATTATAGGGTATTCATTAGTGTACATATAATTAGACTAGATGTGAAAGATTTTTCCATCACAGTTAGGCTAAAATCATTAAGTCTTTATCTTTTTACTTTAATCATGAATGAATTGACTAATCATGAATGAATTGACTAAGGATATGTAAGATGACATCTCTTAATGTATGATTTTTTATGATCACATAGTACTAATAGATGAGATTTAAGTAGGAATCGAAGTTTGAGTTCTGAAGAAATACACTAAATGCAAAAGGTTTTAAAATTAGTAGAAATAAAATTGAGTATATATATTATAAATTTAACATAAGTAGTAGTAGAGAGAATATTAAAGTGTAATTAAAAAGAGAAACTATACTCCAAAATAAACACTTCAATTACTTAATCTCGATCCTACAAAAATATGGAGTTGTGAGGAGAATATTGTCCATCAGACTAAAGCGGGATGAACAAAATGGAGAAATGCATCAGACATATTGTGTGATCACAAAATTTCACATAAAACTAAAATAAAAATTTTATCGCACTGCGATAAGATTCACTATGATGTCTTATAGTGAGTGTTGAGCGATAAAAGTGCAATAAATCTTTAAAATTAGTGTGACAAATATGAAAATATTAAGATGAATGTATATACATACTAAAATAGATAGAGTTCGTAATGAGTGTATTAGAAGGATAAAGTTGGAGTTGCTTTAGTTGCGGACAAATTAAGATAAAGGGATTGAAGTGGTTTGAATATGTGGGTCATAGACCTTTATCTTTAGTGATACAAATGAGGTGGGATTAGCTTCTGACCCGTTTGATAAACACAAGTCTCAAGTATAATTCAAAGATCAAGAAGAAAATAAGTCCTTAAATCTAAACTAGATCTCTAAAAAATTTATTTCTAGCAATCTGGAATATATGATTTAAGTTATGTTAATCTCAATCCTAAATTAATCAAGTAATTTAGAACCTAGATTAAACTAATTTTGTGAAGTTATCAAGCTCACTCAACAATCTCACCAAGTCCACTAAATAACTCAAGAAGAGAATCAATCTCACAAAGTTTAAGCAAAAATCATATGTTTTTTTTATTAATAACCATATAGGGCTTAAATACCCTTTATAAATGTTAAAAAAAACCCTAAAAAACTTCATCTAATTCAGTCTTACATGTTCTGGCAGAATTTGCAACTCCTAAACCTATTAGGAGAACTAATATCACTCCCATATAAAAACTAAAAGCAAATAATCCTATCTGTTGTCATGATTTAGTCTAAGTAATCCTATTGGTTGTCATGATTTGGCCTACCTAATTTCTAGTATTAAAACACCTTATTTCAAGGTTCCTTATATAAATAAATAACTAACTAAAGAATCCTAACTAAAGGCAACATGATATTCAACTAATGAGGAGAATTCCTTATGACAATAAGAAAACAATGTCAACTAAGCAAATCTAACATGAATCTTTAACATTTGGACTTGTCTTCACATTTTGAGCTCAACTCCATGCTATGACAGAATGGCGTTGGACTTTGGTCCTCTCCATAAATTGGGCTCCATTGGATTAAATTAAGCGCTCCACTTGAAGAGTCCAAGCTCCCATTCTCATGCTTTTGGGCTTCATTTAATCCTTGGTTTGTTTGGGCCAATTCTTTTCATATCTTTCTTTGTATAAAAGGTCCAAGTGTATCTTTAAACTTTTTTAGCTTTCCTCTCGTAATTGGATCTTGAAGTTATAATGGATCCTTATTGGACTTGCCTTAACTGAATGCATCATTTAGATACACTAATTAATAAAGTATAACACATTATAGGAAAAATAGGTAAAAAAGGAAGTAGACTTAAAATCATATGGAGAATAATAATGTAAAATAACCTAAAAACCTTACATCTTTTATGAAAATATGGTCCAATATTGTCTCAAATGGAAAAAATGAATCTATATAACCAACCTTAATTAACTTGAGATTAATGATTAGTTGAGTTGAGTATTTATAAAATTTTTACATTCTAGGAATTTGTATCTATATATTATTTTCTATTTTTAATTAATAAAATTGTTTTATTTATTTAAAAAACGAGAGTAATTCTCCTCTTTTATATAAATCCTTTAGTTTTATGTGTAACATTCCAACTCAAGACCTTATAATTCATACAAAATTTAAATGACAACAAACTACAAATATTTGGCAAGTTTCAAAAATTAGCATGATTACTATATAAATCGCATTACCAAACAAAGATTTTGCGTTAAGCACAAGAAGAGTAAAACTTTAATTGTTGTGTTTTACCAAACAAAATTTTTTTTCCCCTTTCTTTGGGTGATTAACCAAAATACCATTCTAATGTCCATATTATCCAAGTAAGCCTTAATATTAGTCAAAAGGCAAAAAAAAAATAAAAAAATAAAAAAATTCAAACCTACCCCTCCACCAATTGTCGCTTTTTCTTTCCCCTTCCGTCATCTCCATCACCACTTACTCTTACGTTGCTATCCCATAAATGAATGACGTCAAATGACAAGTGCTAACTATAATTTTATATTATTTTCATAAATTATTAAATCATTTGAAGCATTTAAACATAATATATTATGTCGCTAAAAATGTGAGATTACAATTCATATTTTATAATAAATTTTATATTTATAAGTATAATATATATTTTTTTCACTTAGGAAATCCATATTTATCTGAAAGTTTAAAAACATCTATTCACTAAAAAACTTGGCATATATAACAATTTACTATATTGAGTGCATATTCTATTTAATAAGATAAAAAAAATGTATATCAAATCAGGATATGTATATCCTTTTACTGCGAAAAAAAGTATAATAATAAATTATTTAAATAATTATGAAGAATTATTTTAAATATTAAGATATTAGTTAGACATATAAAATGGAAACATCCTTCGATACAGAAAAATTTTTCCTTTGTTGCTAAGTATTGCTAATGGAATGAATAGGGTGGTTAGATGTTAATTGTCCATAATTAGATAATACCAATATGGATAAAATGGTTCAAATTTTAATTTTAATTTCAAATTAAAATTGAAACCTCCATAACTAAACTTTGAAAAAAAAAATGACAAACTCTATCAAGTATGTCATCTTGAAAATATTGAAGAGATAAATTATAAAAAATAAAAAGGAAGAAAATATAGGCTTTTCTTCAAATTTTTAAAATTATAAAAGATATTCCAACAAGTGAATTTTTTCATTAATTCAAAAATTGATTATGCAATCAATACATAATATTTTAAAGTGATTTAGAAAAAAAAGAATAAAAAATTACCATAATAATGTTATGAAATTTAAAATATATACTATTTAAAAAATAGGTTTATATACGTTTTAATCTAATCTAATACATTGAAAAACAAAACCCTTTTTATCTAAAATAGAAAGAAAAAGTCAGTTTATCCAGCAAATAATAAATGGATAAAATAAAAGATAAAGAAATAAAACCAAAAAAAACAAACTCAACTAAAATAGAATAAGCCGTTACACCCTGGATCATGATACTAATGCCAACTGACTGTAACCCAACCAGACTACCTCCTTTCTTAACCGTAGTTAGCTTCTCCAGCTTTCTTTTTCCTTCTTTCACATTCTCTCCCCTCCCGTCCCTTCCTTTTTGTTTATTCTTAATCTCTCTCTCTCTCTCTCTCTCTTCGTGTGTGCGTGTTTTCTTTCTTCCTAGAAAGGGAAAAAAAAAAAAAAAAAAGAGACCCATTCCCCAAAAAAACGGCATATTTTTTAGAGGTTGGCGATTTTAAGGAGTACTGATAATAATGGTGGTGAAGATGATGAGGTGGCGGCCGTGGCCGCTGTTGGGTCTTCGGAAATACGAGGTAAAGCTGGTGGTTAGGCGGATGGAAGGGTGGGATCTGCTGCGGGACAAGGAGGATAAGGAGAGATTAACGGTGGAGATTCGTTGGAAAGGTCCGAAATTTGCGCTGAGTTCGTTACGGAGGACGACGGTCAAGAGGAATTTCACAAAGGAAGTGGAGGTGGATGTGGGTGGTCAGCAAAACAGTGTCGTAGTATGGGATGAAGAGTTTCACAGTGTGTGTACTCTTTCGCCTCATAAAGAGAATGTCTTTCATCTTTGGGAAATCGCCTTCACCCTCTTAAATGTCAGTTTCTTTTTTATTTTTTATTTTTATGAAAACTAAAAATTCCTGTTGTTTTGGGTTTTCATCCAATTGGATTAAAGATTATATTTTTTCAAATATAATCAGAATCCTAAAAATTTTGAATCTTTAGGAGTTGTTATGTTTGAATTGTTTTTGGCTTAGTTAATTTCACCTAGTCTGAATCTGGGTACACGAAAGACACTTGATTTCTCTTTGTTAGAGATTTGGAAACTTTATCCAGTTGTCTCTTTTTGTTGTGTCATTGTTGATGTAGTCTGACTAGAGTGTTTGATCAGATTATTGGAAGCATTTTAATTTTCGACATTTATGAAACATGTTCTTTTGGGTTTTCAGTTTTGGATTTATAGTTTTAGAATGATCATCAGTTGGTCTTAGCTGGAATTTATGTCTTTTATCTGTGTTATGTTGCGTAATCTTACTTCTTGTGATTAGGAGGTCTATTGTGTTTCTCTTTCAACCTCGTTGTTGTTGACAAAATAGCAACCTTTTTGTTTGGGGAGAACTCAGTTGTTGCTTTCTTATCCAGGGCCTGAATCAAGGGCCAAAGAACAAGGTTCCTGGTGTTGGAACTGCATTGTTGAACCTTGCTGAATATGCTTCTATTGCTGAACAGAAAGAGTTGGAACTGAGCCTCCCTCTCTTGCTCTCTGCTGGTGCTGCGGAGCCTCGTCCCTTGCTCTGTGTATGTTAATTTTGATTTTTTCTTGTTTTTAGCAGTTATGCTTTAAAATTTTTTGCTTTTCTTCATTGTTTTGAATAATGTAAATATAGAATCTTGTGTTTTACATATTTTCTTAAAGAATGGTGTTATTGCAATTCCACCTATTAGTGAAAATTTCATTATGAGGTAAACTGGTGATAGCTTTAATTCCTCTTATAATATTTCCACTTTCTTATTCCATGTCTGTATTAACCATGCAGATATCACTTAGCTTATTGGAAATAAGAACTGCTCCAGAAACCACGGAGCCGGTGCAGAGAGCAATAGTTCCTGTTTCATCACCACCTCAATCAGGAGAAACTATCTCAACTGAAAAGGATGAACTTTCTGCAATTAAAGCCGGTCTCAGAAAGGTAAAGATTTTTACAGAGTATGTCTCCGCTAGGAGAACAAAAAAGGCTTACCACGAGGAAGAGGGAAGCGAAGGCAGATGCTCTACCAGAAGTGAGGACGGTGAATATAACTATCCCTTTGACTCGGAGTCAGTTGATGATTTTGAGGAAGGAGAGTCAGATGAGGTTAAGGACGATTCTAGCGTTAGGAAGTCATTCAGTTATGGTACATTGGCATATGCAAATTGTGCTGGAGGATCATTTTACTCTGATATGAAAAATGGTGAAGGTGAGGATTGGGTTTACTACAGCAATCGCAAATCAGACGTTGGTTGTTCTCATATTGACGATTTAGCTCCATCCTCTGAGCCATCTCTGCTGCAAAGCTCAAAGCTGAGCATACTCTCTTGGAGGAAGAGAAAGTTAAGCTTCAGGTCTCCTAAGGCTAAAGGAGAGCCATTGTTGAAAAAGGCATATGGAGAAGAAGGTGGGGATGATATTGATTTTGATCGTCGGCAGCTTAGCTCTGATGATAGTGGTCCTCTTGGGGTAAGATCAGTAATGGTCAATGTCATTGTTTTAATTGTTGTCCATTGTGTTTAAAAGAATGAATCTAATAGGTCATACTGGAAGATGATTCAGGACATTCTTGTAATTATTTTATTCCTTTGCTTTTCTAAATATCCTTGCATAACAATTTCTTTTTGGCAGTCACAGAAGGCAGACGAGGATTCATCTGCTAATCGATCATCAGTTTCTGATTTTGGAGATGACAATTTCGCTGTAGGAAGTTGGGAGCACAAAGAAATAATAAGCCGTGATGGACACATGAAGCTTCAGACAGAGGTTTTCTTTGCTTCAATTGATCAGCGAAGTGAACGGGCAGCAGGCGAGAGTGCCTGTACAGCTCTTGTTGCTGTGATTGCAGATTGGTTTCAGAACAATCATGATATCATGCCTATCAAGTCTCAATTCGATAGTCTGATAAGAGATGGATCATTAGAATGGAGGAACCTCTGTGAGAATGAGACTTACAGGGAGCAGTTCCCAGACAAACACTTTGACCTGGAAACTGTCCTCCAAGCTAAAATACGCTCTCTTTCTGTTGTTTCTGGCAAATCCTTTATTGGGTTTTTCCATCCTGATGGAATGGATGAGGGGAGATTTGACTTCTTGCAAGGTGCCATGTCCTTTGATAACATTTGGGATGAGATTAGTGGCACTGGATCAGAACATCGTAGCAATGGGGAACCTCAAATCTATATTGTAAGTTGGAATGATCATTTTTTTATCCTCAAGGTTGAACCGGAAGCTTACTACATTATTGACACATTAGGAGAAAGGCTCTATGAGGGATGCAATCAGGCGTACATTTTGAAATTTGACAGAAATACAGTCATTCGCAAATTGCCAAATGTTGCTCAGACTTCTGATGAAAAAACAATGGGTGATCAGCATATTGTGACAGCTGCTGTTGAATCCAAGAACCAGCCAGTAAACCTAAAAGACGAGTCTTCTTTATCAGAAGCAGTAGTTATCAACCCAGAGGAACCAATGAAGAGTGAGGATGAAGAGGTGCTCTGCCAAGGGAAGGACTCATGCAAGGAATATATAAAGAGCTTCTTGGCTGCAATTCCAATCAGGGAATTGCAGGCAGATATTAAGAAAGGTTTAATGGCATCAACACCTCTTCATCATCGTTTGCAGATTGAGTTCCACTACACCCAGCGCTTACTAGCATTGCCCGAAAATTGTGCTACTAATGCTTTGATGGCAACGTCAGAATCGGTAGATGTTGCAATAACAGAGGTTGCCACATAGAGAGTTTCTGTAAATTTTAGGAAGTGTGATTAGTCTAACTTTTTCTTAATTTGGTAATGGATTTCATATGATGCTGATGGGATTAACAAAGAGGAACCCATTTCAGCTTTTCGAGGAGTTTGAAAGAGAGAGGGAGTGAGTTGTGTTTCTTCTAAGCTAGTCTTGAAATGGATCTATCTTTTTTTTTTTTTTTTTCATGTTGGCAGCCTATCTCTGTCTGTTTGTTAAATGTCAGTAAGTAGTTAGTGACATCTAACTGATTGCCGTTGCCTCATGTTTCCTAGAAAAAGTTGCTTAACTGTACAGCATTCTAATTTCTAATTCAACCCTTATTATTATTACTATTTGACATTTCTCAAAAATTCTTTCAAGTCTTTTTGTAACTTTTGCAGACTACTACGGAGGTAAAGATCCAACCATTTGGCATCTTCGTTCTGATTTCTAGTTCCTATACAAAGGCAATAATATCTTAAAATGGGAATCTGAATGCTTAACATTTTAGGATTATGGTTATGTGCCAATTATTTTGATTGAAATCAGATATTGCTTTCCCCATAATTGTGTAAGCTGTAAAGAGTAACGTTTAAAGGTCGTTCCTAAGAAAAGATTCTTTGGACTGCAGCTTCCTTTTAGAATTAAAATTCCATCACCAAAGTTCCCTATTCGACACGCTCAAAGTTCTTTCCTCTCCTGGCTTGTGGCATGTTTTGTTATATTAAAAAAAAAAATTCATTATTAAGATAAATATTTTATGATTTTAATTTTTTTATTTAGTATATTTGAATACAAAAAGAAAAGAACTTTGATATTAATAACATTTTTATAATTAATATTATGTATAATAATTTTATGTTTTATAAATAAATCAATCAATTTAGATAATATGATTTCAAGAATGAGATATTTTAATCCTTTTGGAATCTATTTTTAAGTTTTTAAATTAAATTAAGGTACTAAATATGAAGATAAAGTAAAATTCTTATTTTTATTTCATTTCTTAATGTATACGTTTAGTAAGATGTAATCAACTATAATGTGATATAATCAAATACAAACTCATTGAATTATTAAACTAAATTTTTTTATTATATTACATTACATTTTATTATATCATATCAAATATGTGGTAAATATATCCATGATGTATTGAAAAATTTTCCCCCCTTCCTCTTACAAATAAAATATTTAAAATAAATACTGAATAATGAGACAACATATCTTCGGCCAGTCAGTGAATTATTCTAGTTATATCTTTCTTTTTTCACTTTCAATTTTCTGAAATTAAAAAATGAAAAATATTAAAGAGATTTTTATAACTTTGACCGTTTGGATGCTCATATAGAACTATAAAACATTATTATGATACCAAAAGATAGAAATACATACTGATATATATATATATATATATATATATATATATATATATATATATATATATATATATATATATATATATAAGTGTAACCTCAATTGATCTAAAGGTATTTTTATTAAAAAAATTCAATTATTTGAATTGGAGAATCCATCCTAATAGTAGTATCTTTGTAAGAGATATATATAATTAAGTTAAGGAGTGTGCATTTTGTTGAATTGGATTGAATTTAATATTCAATTCTATTGAATTTTGAATATATAAAATTTGAAAGTTAATCAAATTATTTTAAGAATAAAATAATATTTATTTAAATAAATGATACAAATAAAAATTCTTATATTTAAATAGAATTAAAATATAGTTTATATCTACTATATAACTAATATATAATATACATAATGTTTATATATAAACTCTATTAGTCAAAAGAATTCAAATTTTTGCATGTTTTGATTATTATGTTTAATCTTTTAAATTTAGTTAATTTAGCTAAATTTACAGACTTTTTGATAATTATATCCAAATTATAATTTTGGTCAAAATTAAATTACATATTTCATAATGTAAATGACACATTAAATTAAATTTTAAAATCATGACAACTAAAATGACAAAAAAAAAAACTTGAAATCTAATCAATTGCGCCATCTACATTATAGGACAAATCATTTAATTTTAACTAAAATCATAAATTAAACATAAATTGACAATAAATTTACAAATTTTACTAAATTAATCAAATTTTAAAAGATTGAATATAGTAAAATTTAGATTTTTTTTTTACCAACAGGCCTATATATAACTATATAATATAATAAAAAGATTTTATAATAATTAAAACTGAATCACATTAAATAAACAAAAACAATTTATTTGGTTCATAAAAAAAACCTATTCATTTAAATTTGTAAAAATATAAAATTTAATTTTAGTAAAAGTGGAATCAAACCAAACAAACCGGCCCAATTGTCACCCGAATAGAATTTTGTCAGTCAACTCACTTCCTTTCATGCCTAAAATAATAAATAATTAAAAATTTTTTGCTCCATGGATTCTAATGATCCAAAAAAAGTTTATTCACCAAAAATTGGATTACAATTTTAAATATTTCAAAGATGCTATTTTATCTTTTCAAATAATATTTCTTTTTCAACCTAACGAGTCATTATTTTTCTTTCGCTTTTGAGCTTCGTTATTCTCTAAATTTGCTTCATGGGAACAACAATATTCTTTGTTTTCATTAATTTTCTGTAGTTCCCATGATAGGAAGTTGATGAGATTTTGTCAAACATGCAAGAAGTCCAATTTTTTTTGACTTGTTCTAAGAGAAAAATTCAATGTGTAGTACTAGCTGTGTTAGGGTAGACACTTGAAATTCATATTCCATTGCGTTACAATTAATTTACTACCTATCGACTACTAATATATGCTAAGTCTCTCTCTCTCTCTTATATATATATAATTCAAGATATGGGGCAAATTTTTAAGCCGACAAAAAGTATACAATTAGGCTGAATGATAAAAAAAAAAAAAAAAGTAAGGAACTTTTGCGTGTTTTTTAAATTTATCTCATACTTCATTTTTTAACAAAAAAGTGCCCAAACTTTAATTTTCTTTTCAAATCTATCCTCAAACCAATAATCATCTTTAATAGCTGTCTACTTTACTGCTTTCCATCCTAAATAAGCGCATACTCCATTGTCTGCCTTCCAGTCTTTGAAATTGTCGATGCATTCCAATTGTCTGTTGGAGAAAGTGAATGGTCTTCAAATATAGTTTAATGTGGGGTTCCCTAACGGTAAACTTCTCTCATTCTCTCTCCCGCCCTTCTTTATCTCGTATTTGCTATCGAGCGGAAGAGGTCTAAATGCATCTAAGACTCATGTTGGGAAAATTGCGATTTTGTCTATTAGTTATTTGCAGAAATGTGAGTTGAGGCAGCATAAGTAATAGAGGCGGAGAATAAGTGAAGAGCATTCCATAGCTATTGTATATGGGTCGTGGAGCCCGAAAGGGAGCCATAACTCTGTACGTTCTTATTATTAAGAAATAGATAAATGATAATTTTGATCCTTAAACGTTTTTTATAAAGTTCAGTTAGACCCAAAAAAGAGAAAAATAACTAAAAATTATATAAAATTTTATTTAATTTGATTTCATTCACTTTTATAATAGAAAAATCTAAATAAATTGAATTGAATATAATATATATATATATATATATATATATATATATATATTCTAAGTAACTAAAATATAATTTATTTAAATAAATAACTTATTATAAAATTTTATTGTAGAATATCATTAATTCATAATTCAAAATTAGAAACTTAGATAATCATAATTTTTTTGAAAATAATACAACAATAAATAGTTATCTTTTTTATGTACATATTAAATAGCTAAAAACTAATTTATTACAAATAATCAAATTATTTTTTTATAACAATGAGTCATTTCTTGAGAAAAAATAAATTTATTAAAACATAATATAGTTAAATGTTAATTTATTCAAATATTAAAAAATAAATTAATTTTACAAGTATACATGTATATTTAATAATGGATTAAGAAAAATTTTAAAGTTGAATATATAAAATATATTTTAAAATTACAATTATTAATAAAGTATTGTCTATTTATTTATAAAAAAATTAAGATTTATGGACATAAATGATAGAAAATAATTATTTTTTAAAGTAAATAAATTGCATAAAAATATCTTAAATAATAATAAATCAAAGTTAAAATTGAAAAGAGAACAAAATAAATAGGTGCATATCATACAAATAATAAAAATAAAAAAATAAAACTAAGGTATATAAATAGAAGATAAAAGTAGTACAAGTGTATAATAATTAAATATTTAATTTTCATTCAATAAAAAATCAAACAAAATATTTTTCTATATAAAATATAAAGTTAATTTATTGTATTGAAATATAAAAAATAAATATTTATATAAAATAATTGATTAATATGTCGTAAAAAATTAAAGTGGATTTGATTTTTATATTATATAATATACTTTTAAAAAAATGGGGTATTTTTTAAACAAAAGAAATATTATAAAAATTATTAAATTTTTATTAGTATAAAATTACTAATACTTTGCAAAAGTGAAAAGATACTATTTATATAAAACAAAAAGTTAAATAAGATTTTATATATTTTTCATTAATTTTTATTTTTAAATTTTTGACATTTAACTATTGTTATTTTTAGTAAATTTTTTCTTCTTATAAAAAAAGCTTATTAATATAAGGAGATAATTTAATTATTTATAAGAAATAAGTTTTAGCTATTTAATTTGTACATAAAAAGGTAATAACTATTTATTATTATATTAATTTTTTAAAAATAATGATTGTGTAAGTTTTTACTTTGAATTATGAATTAATGATATGTTATAATAAATTATTATCTAAATAAATTATATTGTAATTACTTAGAATAGATATATTCAATTAAAATAGATATATTCAATTCAATTTGGCTGGATTCTTATATATTGAAAGCAAATCAAATAAAATTAAATAAGATTTTATTTAATTTTTCATTATTTTCTCTTTTTGGATTTAATTAAACTTTCAAAAAAGTTAAGGGATCAAAATGATCTTTTATTTATTTTTAATTATCAAATATTAGTTTGAAGATAGATTTGAAAAAAAAAGTTAAAGTTTGGACACTTTTTTGTTAAAAAATGAAGTATGAGATAGATTTAAAAAATACGTAAAAGTTCAAGATTTTTTTTAACCATTAAGCCTGTACAATTATAAGTCTAAATGTTGTAGAATTCTTTTAATCTTTAGCATATGAATTTTTTTTTAAGGATAGATTCTTAGGGGAGAGCATTTGATTGATTTATTTTATTTAGTTTAATTTTTTTACCAAAATTAAATTAATTAAATTTTAAATCTATAAATTGATCTAAACTGAATTGAAATTTTGAAAAAATTTAAAAACCAAACCAAATAAATAAAATTTTATATATATTTACAAATCAAATTGAACCAAACTTAGAAAATTTCAATTTAGTTATGTTTGATTTAAATAAATTTACACATAATTTAAATTGATTTGATTTATTAATAATTTTAATTTATTTAATTTTTTATATAAAAATCAAACCGAAAATGAAAATTAAATTTTTAAAAATTAAAATTAAATCAAATTGAATTTTATTTCTGCTAAAAAATCGAATCAAACTGATCGAATAATATTGATTCAGTTGTTTTTTTTATTCGGTCTATTTTTGCTCACCACTATAGCCTTTACGTTCCTCTGTAATATAATTGTATATTTTTAAATTATAAATTTTTTTATTTGGATTTGAGGGAGTAGAATTATAAAAATTAAAATGTCAAATTTCATTACAAAATATTAACTTATAATCAAAGTTACATTATAAAAAGTCATATAATAAAATTATATCATTTTAGGTGTTTATATATTCATAATCATCAATATATATATATATATATATATATATATAAGTAAGACAGGAAAAACGCAAAATTGTATTTTATATTCAAAAGCTTATAATTCTAACTTTAACTAATAAACACTCTATCATGGAATATATAATTTTAGGTGAAGGAGAATAATTTTTATTAACAAATATTAAATATAAAAGTTAATAATAAAAGAAAAAAAAAACGAAGCTTATATTTGGATAATATCAGACATCTGAAGGTCTCAAAAATCATTTGAAGATTAAAAAACTCCTAGTCCTGAAATCGCTACTTTCAAAAAATCTCTAGAAATATTCTATTCGAAGATTTATAACAGTTTGAGATAGATATCGATTCTTTTAAATGAAACAAGTTCAAAACGTGTATTCAATTACAAATTCATGAATACGAAAATTCAAATATTGATTCAGTTGAAAATTCTGAAAATTGAAAATTCATTGGATATAAAATTTCTGAAATATGAAAATTCATGAATATAAATATTTGTCTGTTTATAGAAAATGTATTTCTAAGAATCTAATAAAAGCACTGTAAAATAAAATATAAAAAAATCCTTAATTATTTAAATTAGCTAATAAGTTTTGCACTTCAAAATAGGTATAAACTTAATTGTTCAATTCAATAATACATTTTTATCATTTATAAATTGATCCCTAGGACTATAAAAGTCATTCTTAGCTCTTAAGTAGATAATTAAATTTGAATTAATCTTTATACAGTGTATATAAATTATATTTTTATCATTTGATTATTTAGTTTGGTTCGAGATCTTCGAGTCTCATATACAATCCTAGACAAAATTATAATTATATTGATAAAGTATTGAATTTAACATAAAAGTGAGATATACACTCCATTAAGTGGTTATGTTAAACTATAATTTGATACTTTTATCTTCAAAATAACCCCATAAAATTGCTAAAAAAAAAAGCCAACCACTTATTATTGTAAATTAATTTTATAAAAGAATAATAAACCTCTGTATAAGATAAATTATATTGATATGAAGAAAAAATTAAAAATTTTAATCCAAATTAGAAAGAAATGGATAAAAGTAAAAAAATTATAAAAATAAAAATAAATTTATATTTAATAAAATAAACAATGAATAAAACAGAAAAAAGTAATCCAAAAATTAAGGAAAGAGAAAACTTTGAGAAAGTAAAGATTGAAATAAACTATTAGGATTTTTTTTTATAATTAAGAATATTTTTGTTGTAACAAACTTTATACTTGCGTATTAGATTATGGGATATTACTAAACCGTCAAGAAAAAAAACCTGGAAAAATCAAACCTATAAAATATCTTATATTTGATTTGATTACTTATCTGCCATGCGAAAAATTATTGTATATTAGGTCTTTATTATATTAGTTTAATTATTTGGTATATGCAAGAATCCTCTTGCTCTCCTTTTGATTTTTTTTTATTTTTAAAAAAGTCCTCTTTAACAAGATTCGTATTCTCCTAGTTTAATTATCTGTTGTTTTCTCCATGTACATTAATAAGCATAATTTTTATTTGATTTGGGCACATTTTTAAATTATCTTTTGAAATCAAGAAATAAACTAAATGAGATAATTAAAATAGAGAAATTTTATACTTCTAAACAGATACTAATATGTAACTAATTTTCCAATACCTTTTCTAATTAAAAGAAAATCTATTATATAAATACTATTGAATTTTAATAGAAAGAATTCCTTGAAAATTTTTAATAGAAAGAAATATAAGTTAATAAGGTACGCATGTGCTTTCAAATATTAGTATTATTAAACGTGAAATTCATCCCTTTTTCAGTTTATAAGGTAAATTTTACCAGAACAAATTAGAGATAATCAAATATGATTTTTCTTAATGAAATAATTTTTAATCTCTAATAATTTTGGTAATCAAGTAGTTACATAGTAATGTAAAAAGTTCAAAGATTCAGATTTCAATAGTTTCTTTCCTTTTGATTTTTGGTGTATAAAAAATTCTTGCATTTAAGAGGTTAAATATAATATAGGCAGGCAGTGGCAATATATATATTTCAGGGAGCAAATTTTTATTGAGGAAGCTTGGGTGGTATTACAGGTGAGCAAACAGTCGATTCAATTAATTCGATTCATTTGATTTAATCCGGTTTTTGCTAACCCCTAGGTGGCATAGTATAGGTCCACCAATGTGTACGACAGGGCTGGATGTCAAACAATATGTGCAAAAGTTTAGGGCAGGTAAGCCAATGGCACATGGGGGAAGGACCCACTTCAATGAGTAGGTTCAATGTTTATTTAGGTAAAATGGGCCTTCTTCAAGGCTGGCCTAAGGATCTATTGTCTTTTTAGTGAGCTCAAGCTTTGGCTTGTGGATAGGTTTGATTCAATTCTGGTCCCATTCCATCGGCAACGAATGCCACTCATTGTTGTTCCCCATGCATTAAGAGATGTTTCAGTTTTGGACAATATTTTAAAAATTGGATCAGATTAATAGGTCGATAAAATTAAAAATTAAATTAATAATTAATTAAATTTAATTTGAATTAATTTTCAATATTTTTTATTTTTAATAATAATAAATATATTTATAATATATTTTTTGACTTTAAAGTTATTTTAATATTATTTTTAAAATTTTATTTATTAATAAATTAATTGAAGTAAATCAATTGGATTGATTAGATCAGCCAAATCAAGAACTAATCAGTTGATCAATTCATTGACTGAACCGATTTTAAAAATATTGATTTTGAGATGCATGCTGTTTTTATAAATTAATTTATTTATCTCGATTTTAATGAATTTATAAAAAATATTTACTAATATATTTAAATTTTAACTATGAAAAAGAATCACATTCTTTTATCACTAACATTACACATGGATGAAGGGTAATTCAAGGAAAGTGAAAGAAATAAAAGAAAATTTAATTAGAATTATGTTTGACTATATAAATTTTTAAGAAGGAAGGGGAATAGAAGGAGAATAATTATCCATCTTTTCTTTTGGAGAGTGAAATTGATTACACTTTAATTTGGAGTGTAAAAAATTTCAACTCATGAGAAAGAATAAGAATTCATATACATTTTCTTTCTTATAATTGGAATATAAATAATTTAACTTAGTCATCTATATATCAATTAAAAGATTTTTTTTGTCTTTTAATATTTACTATTTTTACTACACATATGTTGGATGTAATTAAAATAATTGTTAGACATATAAATTAGTTAATTTTTCAATTTTATATTCATATAAACAAAGAGAATAAATGATGTAGAGTTATAAATACTTAAAAATTTCTAAAATACATATAAAATAAATTTTTAATAAATATAATCTTTTATTAATAAGTGAATAAAAAATAAATTTAAGATAAAATAATGAAAAAATCAAATTTAAAAACAAAATAAGATAAGATCTATACAAAATTAACAACAAACCTAAATAAAATAACATCAAGAAATCAAAAAGAAATTTTCATCACTCTTTATCAAATAATCACAAATTTTAAAGATTAAGATAATAATTAATTCTATAAAAAAGTATTACCCATCCAATTAAAATTTATAACTTAAAATTATTATGATCAATTTAAAAAAGTTTTATATCTAGAAATTTTTTAATTAACTATTTTTATAAATAGTATAGTATAAATTTCAAATATTATAAATTTTAAAGATTAAAATAATAATTTATTTTATACAAAATATTATCCATCAATTAAAATTTATAACATAAGGTTATTGTCAATTTAAAAGTTTTATATCCTTTTATGTCCAAAAAAAGTTTTCCCTAATTAGCTACTTTTATATATAGTATAGATAGATAAATTATATTGATCTTATATTTTAAATATTTGAAAAAAATTAAATAACATTAACTTAAAGATATCAATATTTTTATTTATTATTTCAGTTATTTTAAACAATCACAAATTTTAAAGTTTTAATTAATAATTAGTTTTATAAAAAATCATTCATCCAATTAAAATTTATAATTTAAGATTATTATTGTCAAATTAAAAATATTTTATATCCTTTTATATCCAAAAAAGATTCATCCAATCTAAATAAATTTAAACTTTTATATTCACCAAATGACTGAAAAAAATAATATTGCTTAAGAAATACAAAATTTATTTGTTTATTGGAAGGATAAGTAGTCTAAATAAATTAGTAATTTCACCCAAATTTCGTATAGAAATTAATAAAATAACTAAATTACAATAATGTTCTTGTCCTATTTCATTTTTACATACTGTTTATCACTAAACGAGAATTATTTTATTTTGATATGCATGAATGATTCACCAATTAAAAATTAATAAAATTACTACTTAATCCCTTAATTTTGCAATAATCTGTGAGTTAGTCCTGTTTGAGAATTTACTTAGTTCATCTTCATGTTAGTTCCGTTAATGAATTAATCACTCCTTCCATTTTTAACTCCATTTACATTAGTCAATAAAAAAAAAAAGAACATTATAATGCCATTTACGTTATTATACTATAATGTCATAATTAATAATTCATCATTGGATTAAATAGAATTAGATATCATTAAATTAAATGAAGTTATTATTCACCATTATATTAAATCATATTATTTAATAATATTATAAAAACATTACTATAGAATTTACCCAAAAAAAAAAAAACAGGCTGCTAAAAATTTAAATAAATTGATAATACCACAAATGTTCTCATGTGCAAAAAGAAATAAAAATATATATAACAAAATTACATATCATTCCAAACGGTTTTTTTGACCTTATTTTTTTTATGAGATATCCAACTAGGCTAAATTAATATTTTTAGTTGAAGACTAGATTTTATTTATTTATTGGTTAGTTAAACTCAAATTCTGGGAAAAAATTATAAAATTTTCTTTTCTTGTTAAATTTTAAAAATAAAATTTTAGAAAACAAAACTTCTGACAATTAAAATTAAAAAAAATAAATTCCTAGTTTTTATTGCTCATTAATTTCCTAATTTAAATTGTTTTCCTTATTTCATCAATCTGAAAGTCCTAAAAATTTCAAGGTTCACAACTTCATTTCACAAAAAATGCTTGAATTTGCAAAAGCTTATTCTTCTATAATGATATTTAAATTCACTTTATTATTTCAATCTTAATTATTATATTTGTAATTAGATTAATGCACTTAAGAGAATATCATATTACGTTAGCCTCAATTTTCTTCTTAGATATACAATTAGAAGGGAATTTCTAATTAAAAGAGATAAAAATCTTTTCACCTAATATCATAAATGTGAAAATAATTATATGTAAATTTAAAAATTCGATAAAAATAAAAAATAAAAAAATATAAAATTGATGAGAAAATGCAAGACATATTAGTTAAAATACTAGACAAAATAAAAAAAAAACTTATTCACTAGAATAAACTTACATTTTAATTGTTCAATATTTAACACTTCATCCACTCTATATTTACTGCTTTTTTAAAAAATTTTTTTATTTCATAATATCTATCACTTTAGAATACTAATAAAATTTTAATTAATTTTTTTTTTCAATTCTATCCTTATTCTTATTATAATTATTGCATTTAATTTGAGTATTTATATAAAAAAAGATCAATTTAATCATTTTTCCTAAAATATAGCTTAATTAATAATTTCTTAATATTTGTGCAAAACCAAAAAATGATACTTAATGTAGAACGGAGAGAGTAACTAACAAGTAAAGTTATAATTAAATTAATTAATCAATTTTAAATTTTATAGAAAGAAACTGGTGCCATAGTTAACAATATTTTTGCATATTTGAAGAATAGAATAAAAATTATCAAAATTTATAGAAAGAAACTTATGCCATAATAAAATAGAATAAAAATTATCAAAATTGAAATAATCTTTTAAAGCGACAAGACAAATTTAATAAAGTCATATTACATTTTTTAATTAATCTTAAAATTATTACAAAACCTAATATAATATTTTTTAAGAAAAATCAACTATCAATATTTTATTAAAAATAAATTATAACAAAAATATAATTATTAACATTCTCAAATAGATAATTTGTTATAAAAATATCATTACAACTATAAATAATACTCACAAATATATAAAAAATGAGACATAAAACCAAATAATTAAAAGTGACTCGACTTCCTTATTAATATGAAGTTTATAATTATATTCATAATTACTAATTTAATGTAATTTATTTTTTATTTAATATTTAGTACTCATGCATAAAGTAGAGTTCATATTTTTTATTTTTATTTTACAATAGAAATAAGTGGGTCAAATTTTATTTTAAGAGAGGCTAAAGGTCAAATCACTCTTAAAAATAGACATATTTAAAATTTTTGTTAAATAAGTAAGCCTAATATTGAATTTTAGCTAAAATTAGAGGGTGGAATTACCCTTTTGGCTTCAATATAACTTCACTCTTGAATACAATCTTTCAACCTCTATAAATATGGATTTTTTTAAAAAATATTTCAAGGATTTGTGATTTTTTCATGTATTTTGTGATTTTAAAGCTCTATTATATATATATATATATATATGTAGTGTTTTTCATGAATGTTAATATGAGCTATAACCATTATTGGAGGAAGAGTGAGGAATGAAAATAAAGAGATAAAAGGGAGGGGATATAATAAAGAGTCCAAAGGTGCAAAGGAAAATTTACCATTGGCTGAGGTTAAAATTGTCGTCTTATTATATTTTTGAGGCAAAATTTTATTTTTTAGACGAAGGAACTGTTTCGTAATCCCAAAAGAAATGTGAGAATCACTTAAGTAGGTTTTCAAATTATAAGGATTGGCATAATATAAGATAAATTTAAGAAACTAAATAGTAATTTTTTTTTCATATAATTAATTGATCAATCAACTGAAAAGCATAATTATTGCCCGTCATAATTTATCAGAACGATATTATTATGCTTTATTACAATCAAACTCAAATTCTCTAATTTTATGGTATTTTTGTTCATATGGCATACTTAAAGCATTTATATTCATATGGCATATTTAAAATTTAAGCTCAGATTATAAGTCTGAGAGGTATGAGTACTAACTAACAAAATTAAACTGACTATAAGGCTAGATATACATAAAAGAAAAATTAAAATAATGATAATTATAATTCCAATAAAAAAAACCCTCTTGTTACCCTAATTAACCACACAGCAAAGCTGCATTGACTGTACTGGAAAGAAGGGGTTTGGCATGGATGCTTCATAATGAGTTTACATCTTTTATTGCACCACACAACCCTTACTTCATGCCAACCAGTAACTTTTTCTCATTATCTTAGGGAGACCCATGTTCATTTTCTTCAAAACTCATGATTATTCCAAACTTAACCATTAATAGTTCTTATCCAATTTCACTAGGTTCCACAAATTCCTCGCATAAATCCTTTCAGTAGATTCCTTCGCCCTATACTATCATGATCCTTCCACTTCCTAATGTCTTTGTTTTTCTTTTCTTCCCCTCAATTTATTGGCCGTATACGAAGGATCAGTAGTATTGCATTACATCTCCAAAATGATAGGTCTTTATATCCCCCAATTCATTTATGGAATATTAATTATACATGTTATGTGTATGTGTGTGTGTGTGTGTATTTGCTCTATGAATAAATATATAATTCTCTCTTATCCTAAAAAATCACAGAACAAGAAAATTAATTATAGTATGCCTATCTACACACACATATATATATATAGTACCTATTGCTAAGAATTGTACAAGCAACAATGTCCAACATTAAATAAAACCAAGAAGCAGTAGAAATTAGATGTCATTCAAGACTTGGAACCTGCAACTGAAATTGAAATCAAGAAAAAAAAGAAAAAAGATTAGAGAGGATTAGCTAAGATTAATAGACCAAGAAAAGGTAGAAGCCAGGATACAATAGCTAGATCTCTCAGCAGCAAAAGCAACTCAGGCACTTAACTGTGCACCTGATTATTTATCTTCTCCAACCTTATAGACCTAGCAACCAAAGCAACAGTCAACAAAATCTACAAGTTATGAGATATTCTGATACGAAAATGTTTAGATTAAAAAAAAATAGTAGGGACAAGAAGATTAGAAAACACATTACATCAAAATCAAGAAAATGCAGAAAGAAATATACATATAACAGCAAGCAAAAAAATTTCTTTTTCAGCAGCTGCAAATTGTGCATTTAACCAATCCATTTTCATTGCACTCAAGGCATCTAACATACATTTCATCATTCTCTCCATCTGTGAAGACCTTTCGACTACCATTGCAGTTGAAGCAAATGACAAATCTTTTATTGCCACAACCAGTACAAGGGGTATTAGACAGGAGCTTTGGTATCCCTTCTAATAGCTTCTTTAGCTTCCCTTGTTCATGCAGACTGACCACTTCATCAGCTCCTCCTATGTACCTTCCGTTGATGAATAGCCTTGGAGGCATCACTCTGCCGCCCAATATCCTCCACAGTTCTTCTCTGAATTCCAAGTGCATCGAAACATCTCTTTCGTAGAACTGAACCTTAAAACTTTCGAGCAAAAACTGAATTGCGTGACAATCCTCAAGTGTCTTTCTTATACTTCTCAAACTTGTTGTGTACAGAATTACAGCCTTGCTTCCTTCAGGAGGGCATTTCTCTTCAAAGTGTGAAAGAGAAGAGTATTCTTCTTCTGTGGCGTTATCATACTCCATCGTGATGATCTCTGAGCACACTTGAGACCCATCCGTCGCAAGAACTTTGTTTATGGAGGGTGTAATGCTGTCGTTATCCTTATTATAGCGAATATTGAGTTCCAGTTCTTGTTCTTCATCTTTTAAAGCTGTAATATGTTCTGATACACCTCTATCTCCCGCTACAGCTTCCAGAAGAGTGTATCTTTTGTGGTCTTCTTTTATGTAAACTGATGATGGGATTTGTAGGTTGTGATTGGAGAACTTGTCTGTGGAGTTCTGATGAGAAACTAGACCATGTTTTAGTGTGTTGATGTGTGGAATGAACCTCAATTTCTTCAGGAAACTTCCCTTCATAGATTTCATGTCTTGTGTTTGTCTGCTTAGACAAAAACTGGATAGCATATGATCAGAACAAGCATTGGTTGGAGTGGAAGAAATATGGAAGGGTGAGATTTTAGTTTGGGAAATGACCAGTGAGAAGACTTAGGACATAAGCAGGTTAAGGAGGTTTCTCTTTTGGTTTCCAATGGCTGGAAAAAGTGGAAAACTGGAAAGCTCTTTGTTGGTTGCTTTTTAAAGTTAAAAATGAATTGATCACTTCATAAATTGTGGGGGCTAGGTGGTGTCCATGGTGCCCCCATTGATGGGTACGAACGCTTTACCAACAATTTGATGCCTGATCATGGTATGATGGGGGAGACCTAAAGAAAAGTTATGAATGGGGTCTGCTTTTTCATCTCAAAATGATTGAATGATCGTGATTTCTTCACAGGCATATATACCCTTGATTCGTAACGAGGCACAGCTTGTTATTGGTGGTCGTAGCAATAGCAGAGTGGTTTCTAAGGAGCAGAGCTCAATCCATTCAGACAAGGTGTGGCCAAGGTCAAGGTTCTGAACCAAGTATGAAAAAAGCTGTTCTCAGTATGAAAAAAGCTGTTCTGGACCCCCTTTCTTTACCAACTTTACATCCTCAATTTTTAACTCCTGGAAATCCATCATATATGTTTGCCAATTCGACACTTGAAGCTCAAATGTAGCGGGACCTGTAATGGCTACAATAAAAATTTGAACAATTTCATGGCTATAACAAACTGAGCTTCAATCAAATAATCTTGAATTTGTACGGAGTAGTTTGCAATCAAAGACCAAATAAGTAGAATTTGCAGAGCATATAGTCGTGACATCCTCGCGAGTGATGGCAAGTCAGGATCCTAAATTCTACAGCCACATGTTTTTTCCACAAGAAAAAGAAAAATAAATACTGTCAAACTTTCTAGTTTCTACCCATCCAAATCTCCAGAAACTCAACCCCCCAATTTTGAGCCTTTCAATTTTTAAGTGCACTGCATTATCCAATAAATTAAAATAAATACCTTCCTTCGAACAAGCACGTGGATTTATATAATGTTCTACTGGGACATGACATGAAAACTAAAATACGCGTCCACCCATGGACTGACTGGCATAGCACTGGACAGTAAAATCATTCATCGATCGCTATTCACTACCGTTCGTTTTTGCCACCCTCCTAAGTTCCAACCTATATGCTGATAGTGTACTGAGTCAATAGTCGTCTCTATCTAGAAACATATACGGTTCACCAGACAGAGATAGAGGTGGCCTAGAATCATGTAATCACACCAGATTGAGACACAGAAGAAACATCCACCAATATTGGCTCAATACATCCTCAAACTCTTCTACTTTTGGCATTTATAGTATTCAGCCCCTCTTCAATAGACAAAATTAGTAATCCTAGAATAATTTTTTATTGTTTCTGTTAAATAAAGGATCTAATAGGATAAAAAATAATAATAAAAAAGCTTGAAGTATATGAATTATAGTAAAAACACCCAATAACATCATCTCGTAAGATACAAGGGTTTCAGAATGCATTTTGCCTATCAGCATAACCTCAATATAGTAACCATCGTATTGGTCCTTGAAAAGCTTAATAATCACAAATTACACATAACATGATAACAGTAAAGAAGCTGCAAGTTACATGATAGATTCCTTTCTACATTCTATTTATACATTGATGGTAAAGGCAAATAACTGCACTGAAAGCAAATTTTCAACCACTTAACTATCTGCAATGGGTGATCCAAAGCCGATACTGAAGTCAAACGTAATGCAAGTTAGCTCGCGATTGTTGCCATCATACATTTTCATTGTAAGAGAGTATGAACCCTGATGATAACAAACATCATTAGAGATGTGAATAGAAGTAGATAAAAGCAAAATTCTATTATTTTCTTGAAGAATAAACACAACCATATTGCATCAGACACTTTAAAACCTGGTACTCCAACACACGTTGATTTACACTAAGGTCAACCCCACTGGTGAATGCAATGTTCAATATATCCACCATGGATGAGTAATAAAATTAATTTGGGAGCGTACAATTACTTCCAAGGCCAATAGCCAACAACAACTTTTTATTAGTAAATTAAAATGAACAAAAGAAATTCAGAATAACTAATCATTTAGCAGTCTGTCTGTTCTTATGCCTTCCTCTGTTATAAATGTTAATGCAAGTTAGCTCGCGATTGTTGCCATCATACATTTTCATTGTAAGAGAGAATGAACCCTGATGATAACAAACATCATTAGAGATGTGAATAGAAGTAGATAAAAGCAAAATTCTATTCTTTTCTTGAAGAATAAACACAACCATATTGCATCAGACACTTTAAAACCTGGTAGTCCAACACATGTTGATTTACACTAAGGTCAACCCCACTGGTGAATGCAATGTTCAATATATCCACTATGGATGAGTAATAAAATTAATTTGGGAGCGTACAATTACTTCCAAGGCCAATTGCCAATAACAACTTTTTATTAGTAAATTAAAATGAACAAAAGAAATTCAGAATAACTAATCATTTAGTAGTCTGTCTGTTCTTATGCCTTCCTCTGTTATAAATGTTCAATTAATTAGTCCACCAAGAAAAAAGGTTAGTTAGGGAATAGGAAACAGAAGGAGAAAAGCAGGGATAGTAGGGAAATCATTGTTATAGGAAAATAAAATTTTTGCCATCCAACAAGCCAGATTTCTGGAAAGAGGATTTGCACAGCAGAAGCATCTATTCATATATGATTGTCAGCAAGATATACATGTCGCAAAAAGAATGTCAGTGTGATGTAATCCACAAAAAGAACTATCATGCAGAAGTTCCACGCAAGAAGTACAGGTCTCACAAAGAAAATCAACTGTAGTAGCTGGATTAGGCTCAATTGAGTCCTAGTAAAAACGGCGATACTTTCTGCCACTTACCATTTGACTTTAGAACAGGCATAGAATCTTAAGTTTACCCGAGAGGCAGTGAAACCAGCCTAAATGGATGGAGGAGATGTTTTGACAATGGACATTTGACTAGTAAAACTAACAGACAGATCTGGAGCAATCAATTCTCCAGCTTCTCTTGGTTTTCACTTTTAAGGAATTATGCCTCTCAAGATTAGCCACATGATTTACTCGCCCAAAGTTGTAAGTAAATAAAAACAGTATATGAGCCAATAACTTGGCTTATTTAAAGCTCTAACTAAGAGAGCCTCCAGAGCAGTTTACATCAAACTAAGCTATTTTCTACTGGGACAATAGTTTATAAAGCATGATATACCTAAAATCTTTTAAGATTGGATTACACAAAATGATTACACCTCTTCATTTTGTCAGACAGACAACAAATGGTGAATAGTGCACACAAAATATAATTGCATAAATACGTGTGTATAGATAAAACCAGCAATCTAAAAGTAACACGTAATCAGAAGGGTGATAAATTAACTTGAGGTATCAACCATGAATCACAAGAAATTTACAACAGGCAACACATACCTAGGTCATAGTTTATGCAAACAAGACACTGTTTGTTTCATGCAAAATGGTTTCTAAGGAACTTTTATTTTATTCTTTTTGCATTTTCCAATATGGGAACATAGGCGAAAAATGGTCAATGAATAATGTTTTATTTTTTAAAGGGAAAACTAATTTATTTTCAGAGAAGGTTACTCCAATTTTTTAAAATAGGAAGTCATCTTTTAGATTTCCAAACACTCATAAAAAGTAAAGGAACCTAAAAAGCTAATCGCAGCATAGTTGCTGTTGTTTCCCGCAATTGCCATACTTTACACTTTTTTTTTGTGTATTTTTTCCCCCATTCAAATACAGCAGGAAAGAATAAGAAATTTTCAATAGTTCAAAACATTCTCATAATTTTCCTCCTTTACAATGTACTCGAAACACTAGAAAACAATTTTCACTTGACTTATGGGGGGTGTTTGGTAGGGGAGTTAATGAAAGTCAACAGTTAAGGCGGTTTAACTATTAACCTTCATTCATCTTGTTTGGTACATATTTTATTCAGGGGGTTAACTGTTAACCCCTCTCTTAGTGTATTTTTGTTAACCTCCTCCCCCAAAATTAAAGAGAGTGAAAGGATGATAAAAAAAAAAAAATTCATTTCTTATATTGTATTAGCATTAATATAAATAATATAAAGTTAAACATCATAAGAAATAAACAAATATTATTAATATAATAATATAAAATATTATTAATATAATAATTATTAATAATTTGAAATTAATCTAAATATTATTAAAATAGTAATATTAATATTACAAAATTTTATTAATATAATAATTATTACTAATATATCAAAATTATTAATGTAATACTATGATTATAATAAAAGAGATATTAATATATTAATAAACATATTACTGATATACTAATTATTTATAATATATAAATATTATAATAATATATTATAATGGTATCAAAATATTATTATGAAATAATTATAATTACCATATCATTATTAATATTATTAAATAATATCAACTAAATAAATATAAATAATTATAGTATCAAGATTATATTTTTAATAATACCAAATACAGTTAAACTACCAAACATAGTTAACTATTACTTTTGTAACATTTTATTCTTCTTCTTTACCCCTTCAACTATCATGTCTTTATTATTACTCCTGTAACTATTAACCCTCATTCCTTTAATTTCCTATCAAACGTAACTTTGGGGTTAAACCAAATAACATAGAATAATTCATTCTATGGAAAAATGTTTTCAACAAAATGAAACAAATGTTGCACTTAGTATACAGCTCTAAACTCATTATGTCAGCAGTACTCTATTCACAAAGCATTTTCTGATGGGAAACATTTGGTATCTTGTAAAGAAGAGAGACTTACTGGTGGAGTATAAACTGGTAAAACTTGTGAGTGAGACACTAAGAAATCACCATGAGTCACAGGGCAAGATGTCTCAGTGCAAAGGTCATGAGACTCACTATAAACATGCCATCCAAAGTATGCAACATCAATCACCAATTTGCCTCCAGGGATTGCTTCACCTGTATGCAGCAATGAGGCAAAGCAGCAAAATACAGTTGGCATCAGAAATTAAAACACCAGTAATTAAATGCACAAGTTAGTAAAAAAATTGTCTTCATTTATCATAATAGTTTTGACCTCTAGTTTGAGATTAAGATTTAAATTAATTGAGCAACAATTTTAATTGCTGCAAAGAACGAAAAAAAAAAAAAAAAAAAGCTTAACATATCATGCTAAACATTTTAAGAGTATGGCAGAAAAACAAAAATATGTTACTTTCTTTAATCACGGTATCATAAAGCAACCAATGAGCTTTTGGTTCGGTGGAATTGGAGTTATCTCTAGGGGTAGGATGGCAGTGGGGTGGGATTATCCGTTCCGACTGGGGAACCCCCTCATCAGGAGCGCCGGGCAGGGGCTATTCCTATCTAGGGGAAGATAACAAGATTTAACCCAATCCAAATCCACCTGACCTGAAGTGACCATAACCATCCATTTCAACCCGCATAAACTCGAAATGACGAGAAAATCTAATGGTCAAACCCGACACCAACCACACCCGGTTAGTAAATCTGCCCAAATATGACCAGCTACAGAATGATCAACAATATCCCTAATTAAATATACAATTTTTCTGAATCATTAAAAATTCAATCTTTAGCAAGAAAAGAAAAATAAAGACTACTGGATTGAGTTGATAATCACTAATAGAAGACTAAACCTGTGGTTAAGGATATGCTGAAGGTGGCGGGCTGCCCTCTAGCAACCGGATTCGGCGATATCTCCACTCCTTTCACCTTCACACCATAATCCTTCTTATCTGCATCAATCAAACTGTTTAAAAATACGTTGCATAAATTTTTTTTACCAAAAAAAATCATAATATAGGATTTTGTAAAGAGACGAACTGCAGTATCTGACATCGGTGGCGTGGATAAGAGGAGCGATCACGAAAAGCGAGAAAAGGAACACGGTTGCAATCTGCCGCTGCTTGTACCGGATCATCGTCATTTGCAAAGTCGTGATTTTTTTAGGGAATTGAGAATTGGGTTGGGATCGTTGAGTTGGACGTTGCTTGGAATAAACAACCAAATACTATTGTTTTCCTAATATAGAACAACTAACCTGTGTGGGGTAATTTTATTGTGCTTTGGGTGCACAATATGTGTTAGAGCTGGTGTCTTTCAAAGAGCTCGTGCGGTGTGGTTGACGGTGTGTGATGGGTGATGATATATGTTGGTCAATCGTTGTTTGGAGAGGGGCGAATGTTAGTTGCAAGATTTATAATAATTGCTGTATCCTTTTTAACAAAAGAAAAAAAAAACAATTCGAGGAAAAAGAAAAAGAAAACAATTTATGAAAAAAGTTGTTGATTTATAAAAAAATAAGAAATATAAAGTGAGGCCAAATCTGTGGATTTATAAATTGACTGGCTAAAGGGGATATTTGGGATGTCCTATTCATCGAGGAGAATGAATAGCAACAGCTTGAAGGATAACGACAGCTTGAAGGTTAATTTGTAATAATGCTAATAAATTATGACAAAATGAATAATTTAGAATATTAGATGGAAAAATTATATGGGTAAAATTCAAATTTTTAATTAGAGTTAATTCATCATATTATTTATAAATTGATACTTTAATAGTACTCCTTTTTTTTAATATGTCAATTCAATTTGATTTCTACTAGGATGAAAGAGATATTAAGAATGAGAAAAATCAATTATAAACATCTAACAAAATTTTGCATAATAAAAAGACCAATTAGTTTTAGGATGAAATTTTTATGTATTTAATGCATTATATATCTACATAATATAAATCTTTAGATAGCGTACGTTAAGTTTTCTCTCTTTTATGTGGAGCTGTCTTTTGTCATGTATGAACATAATCATGTAAAAGAAATAAGGAAAAATTAAATAAGAATAAAGAAAAGAAAAGAAAAGAAAAAATATAGTTTTTATTATATTGTTTGATTCTCTTATTTGTAGATAAAAAAATTCAAATTCATTAAATATAAATTTATCTTTTTAACTCATTAAAAGACATAATATATAAAAATAAATAAAAATATTTTAATAATTTAATATATTTCACTCTTTTTAATTTTTTATTTCTTTTCCAAATAGTGAAAATTTTTTATTGATATAATTTCTCTTCAACTTTCCTCAATTCTCTTCTTTTCTTTCCCTTTCTTACAAACCAAGCAAATTTCCTTTCTTCTCACTTCTCTACTAGGTTTAGAGTATTCTATCTTCGTGGTCATTAAAGATCCCTTGTTTGTGCTTCTTCTCTCTGTTTTGGAGTATGCTAGAATTGGCATTACCTGGTCTACTGGAAGGAACTTGAGCATTTATGGAAAAAATTTAGTTTAACAGAAGAAGAGAAAGAGGAAGTGGATTTGGCAGATCTGGGACAAGCTACGCAGAATCAAAGCTATCGACATTGCTTGGTGGGTAGATCGATATCGTCAAACCCGTACAGTATCAACACATTGAAAAACGCCCTAACTGGTGCATGGAGAACATTAAAAGGATTTAAGATTTCTGCATTCTCTTCGAATTTGTTTCTATGCGAATTCGAATCTAGACTGAAGACTGAAACAGAGTACCCAAAGATCATGCTTGGCATTTTAACAAACAACTCTTGATCATAATATAGATTAAAGAGAATGAACAACCATCAAATATGCTACTGAATTCTTGCCCTTTTTGGATTCATATATGTGATCTACCCCTTAACTGTGGAAGGATGTAGTGACCAATATAGTTTCAACAGTGGGTGAAGTAATGGAAATAAAGTAATAAGATCTAAATATAGGGGGTGCTCGGGTCAAGTCTATTTGGACGTGACAACACTTTTTAAACGAGGATGTATTGATTATTAATGGGAAAGGAGAAAGCTTGGGTGTACTTCCGATATGAAAAACTCCCAATTTTTACTATTACTGCGTACACTTAGACGATGTGCTAGATAAATGTGAAGCGCATAGGGAAGATTCTGTTGAAGATTGGCCATACATACCAGCTTAGCTTGAATCACCATTGAAAGCTAGATGTAATGAATAAAGAGCAAAGCTCCCAACCAACAGCAGCATTAGCATCACATGATGGTAGCTATGAATTATCAGGAAACGCGCATGGTCAGCTTGTGGTAAAGAAAAAATTAGTGCTTGGCGTGGATCCAACCACATCATATGACCAATTAATAAACCTAGAATCCTCAAGTTCAGCAAGGTAGCGGCAAAACTCGTGTTATTCAACTTTACCATGTTGAGTCTGCGAATCATGAAAGGAATAACAGCAATAGGGGCACGAATTCGAAACAGAACATAGGAAATTTTCTATTTTTTAATATGGGTATAATGGATAAGGCTAGGGGCCTTGGAAGGAAAGATCATAAAGAGGTCTCGAGGGCTAGTCCCTAAAAGCGACATGGGAAAAAGGGTACCTAAAAACGAAAGAGTACAGCCGGAATTAGGCTATTAATTAATGTGCCAGTATATGAAATTGTAACAGATTTAGCTAGTAAAAGGAAAATGGATGAATGCAGTGGAGAACAGCGTGAGATGGAAATTAACACCCAACTAAAAAAAAAAACAAGATGGTCAATGTGGAAGTATATGCTTCAAACCCAATGCAGCGACGCTGACTGTTCAATAATCCCGCCGATCGCCATAAAAATCATCAATTGGAACCTAGAAGGGAATAGGCAACCCTTAGACGGTTCGTGCACTTACCACATTAGTGAGTTTGCCCCGAATGTGCTCTTCCCCATGGAGACTCGTCTAGCTGAAAGAGACGTTGTAGGATTAAAACGAAGATTTGCTGGATTCAATTGGTCGTTTTATAGGACTTATGTTGATGTCGAGGAAAGATGTCAGTATTAATGTTTAGAGTTTCTCAATTCACCATACTGATTCTTGGTGGCTGAAGCAGATGGAATTAAGGGTGAAAACAAACGTAGAACTTGGACACTGTTGAGACAATTAGGGAATATCTACAACCTGCCTTAGATAAGTTTCTGTGATTATAATAAAGTGTTATATGATTATGAAAAACAAGGTGATAATCCTAAGGCTCTTGGGTTATGGAAGCTTTTAGGATTATTACAAAAAAAATATTATTTTTTGTGACTAAATATTTGTGATGACACTTGTTTTTCGTTGGTAAAAAAGTTATTAATGAAGAAAATCATTTGTGGTTGCAAAAATTTGAATTGCTAATTTAAATATTAGTGATAATATGAAATATTCGTCGCAACTAGTTACTTTGTTTGTCGCAATTAGTTTTTTTGAAGGAAAATTTTGGCACTAAAACTTTTAGTGACAATATTATTTTTTGTCATTGCATAAGATTAACATTTACGATAAATTTGTATCATTGTCACAAATAATTTATTTGCGATAAAGTTATTGCATTGCTATTATTAAATCAAAAGTCATAAAATTAGAAAGAAAGATCATGCTATTGCAAATAAATATACTAAAAAATTAAATGGAACTAACAAATATTTATTGCAGATATTATATTATTTTGGTGCATTTTTTTCAAGTACTTAAATTTTAAAAATATATTAATTAAAAAATTAAGTTTATTATAAAGTAATATTTTATAGAAGACCATAAAATAATTCTGATGTAGATGAGATATTTTTATAAAAGAAAATGAATGTTATAGAAATTTAAATTATCAAAGGTGAGTGTGAAATAAAAAATTTTAATTCAATTTTAAATTTAAAATTTAGAAATTGAAACTAAATTTGGACTTAAATCATTAATCGTGAATGTAATATAATAAGAATTTACGTATTAATTTACTTTTCAATTTTAAAATTTCTATTCAAGAATTATATATATTTAATTCTATGATAAATTATGAATTGAATTTAAAAAATTATAAAATTCAAAGTCAATAATTTTATTTTTATAAGATAGATAGGATATTGTAATTTGAAATTCAAATTAAATTCAAGACTTGAATTTTCAAATTAAATTCAAGACTCGAATTTTCAAATCTTTTTTTTTTTTTAAAGAAATCCTCTCATAAATTCAAATTTTGAATTTGAAAATTTATAGTTTAAATTTTGATTCTATATCTAAATTTAGAAGATTTTGTAAACCCAAATAAAATTCAATGTTTAAATTTAAAAGTTTACAATTAAAATAAAATAAATAATATAATACTTAATTTATCATAGGACCATGAAACAATTCTGATATGCATGAGATATTTTTATAAAAGATATTTCGAAGACAATGTTGGAGAAATAGAGCAAGAAAGACTGGAGGGTAACCACATAGAAGCAATGAAGCCAATTGTAGTGATTATGTAACATCTAATGCATACACACACGAATAAAAGAGAAAATTCACATTCCAACCAATCTTTATATCTTTAAAACTAATTCCTTGCAAACCCATGTCCCATTATATAATTGATGCCCTCCAAGGGTTACCCTGTTGTTGCTTTTAACATCAGATGACATAATTAGATGCCCTTATCCTTCCTCTATTTTCTTTCATTAATCATCATGGTGCTATTCTATATGACTATTCATTTGGGTAATGCATATATAATTACACAACATCTTCACTGAGTATTTGAGGAAGTTGCTGCTGAGTTTTATCCACATATTCAATTTGTGCGTGTAAGTTGTTTTTGTGTATATTTCTTTTTTATGATATAATAAAAATAACATCTTGTATTTGCTTTTCATTTTCCTAAAGTACTATGTCTTTAGTTGAGGTTTATTTTCAAAATAAAATCTTGTGTTTGAATAGGATTGGCTCTTTTTACATTGATTGTTTGGACAGCAATTGACAATCATGGTCTATAATTTTTCTTCACCTTTTTTTCAATTACAAGACAACCACTTGAAGTTCTTTGAAGCAAGTGGTTTGGCTTAACTACGTGGTTGACCGCAATAGAGTTTGATAAGTACGAAAATGTCCTCCATAGACATACTTGGTCTGCATAGTCAGTTCTAGAGCCAACTGTAGATTATGGATTTTGTGAGGCTAATTTAGTCATGAAAGTGTAAAATTTATTTCTAATAGAAGTTTAAAATCTTGTTCAGGTCAGCAGATGCATGGAATAAGCACATTTTGGAGGATTCCGACGAAATTGCTTCATTGGTTGATGAGTAAGTTTTCAGTCCGTTAATTGGATGTGGTACCCATGGAATGTGTGAGTGAAATTCCATGGAATACGCAATTGGAATGCTAGAGGAGCCAACAAAATGGGTATGATGGGTTGGCTAACCGATAGTGTTTTCAGTTCATTGCTAGATTACTATTTTCTTATTTTGTAATTGAAATGCACTTGTAATTTTATTTATTTATTTATTTTTATATTTGAGGTTTATTTGTAAGATTTAATATTTAGAGTTGAGCCATATTTGTTCAAAAAAAATATTTTATTAATTATGTTTGTGTATTAGTGAAGTTCTATACATAAAAGAATTTTTTTGATATTTCTTATTATACTATTTAATTTTTAATTATACTGTTAATTTTTATATTCATTTTAGCTAGATTTTAAATTATTTACAACTATAAGAATTTGTTGCAAATAAATGAATGTTCACTAGAAAAATTTTTTTTAGCAACCACACAAGTGGCTGGTAAATTGGTATATAATTTTTTTATTATTTTTGGTAAGTATATTTCATCAAAATTAAGTTTACAACGAAAGCATATGGTAGAAAAAAAAAGTAATAGTTGATTGGAAAAAAATATTTTTTAATAATGTAATTTTTCTCGTCCTAAATATTGGTCACTGTTTTTTATTGTCTTTGTGAGTATTAGCCACAACAATTGGTACCATTAAATACATAATTTTTTTCATAGCTAATGATTTATTAACAATGATATCATTCCAAATAAATTATGAGCAAGAGAGGTATTAGTAATGATAAGCAATGAAAATATGTGGTCGCTAAAACTTTTAGCAACCACAGTATAACAATAGCGATAAGAAATCTTTATAGCAACAAATGAAAGTTTTGTAGTGATAGGAAATTGATTCATTTGGGTGTTCCTTTTACTTAGTGTAATGGAAGAAAAGGAAGTGGTTATACTAAAAAATGGTTGGACAAATTTTATAGTACATAAAGTTAGAGGGTTTGTTTAGGATCTTGTCGTGTTTGTCACCTATACCAAGCGACTTTTGATCATTGTCCCATTCTCTTAGATATTGAACACCATGAGGGGTAGGAAAAATAGTAGATCTTTCTGCTTTGAAGCTGGATGGATTAGAGAAGCTTATTGTAAAGAGGTAATTAGATAGGAATGAAGTAGGCAGGGGAAGAAGGGTGATGAGGTAGTGGATAATAGGTTGTGATGAGGCTTTAAAAAAGTGGGATAAAAGAGTTTTTAAGAAAGAAAAAGGCAAAATGAGAGAGAAGATAAAAGAGTTAAGTAAAATTAGGGTTGGAGTTTTAGTATGTGATAATGCAGGAGGGAGTTTCAAAAAGGCTCACATATGGAGAAGATTTTTTGGAGACAGAGATCTCAGGTAGTCTGGTTAAAGGAAGGGGACTCAAATACAAAATTTTTTTCACTGTAAGGCATCTAAAAGGAGGAAACAAAATTGAATAAAATTAAAAATAGTGAGGGAGAATGGGTGGAAGTGTAAGACGCTATTGCGAGTGTGGTGGTGTACTATTTTAAAGAGTTGGTTTCTACATTATATCCAACTGAGATAGACTGAGTAATTAATTCTATAGACTCCACTTTTGATGGAGGACATGATTAAGATTCTTCAATATCCTTTTATAGGAGAGGAGGTAGTGGTTGCTCTCAAGCAAATGCACCCCTTAAAGATCCCAGGTCCAAATGGTATGCTCGCTCTATTTTTCACTTCTTTTTGGCATATTATAAGTCATGATGTTATTTCTTTCTTTTTATCTATTCTTAATTCTGGTTCAATTCCTGAACATTTAAATCATACTTTCGTGGCTTTGATACCTAAAGTTAAATTGCCTAAGTGTCAGTTAAAGATGTGAGACCCATGAGCCTCTATAATGTTTTATATAAATTAATCTCCAAGATTATTGCTAACAGGTTGAAGTGTGTCTTGTATTTTATAATTAATGAGTCCTAAAGTGCCTTTGTTCCAAGTCGGTTGATAACTAATAATGCTATTATTACTTTTAAGCTTTTCCATTATGAAACATTACACTAAAGGGAAAAAGGGAAATTTTGCTTTTAAATTAGATAAAATAGAGTTGAATGGACTTTTATTAATAAAATTTTAGAGAAGAGAGATTTTCACCATTATTTTGTAAACTAATATTATCTTTTATATCTTCAGTTTCATTCTCTTTGTTAGTGAATGGTATGCTTAAAGGACTAGTCAAGTCGAGTAAGGGAATTTGTCAAAGGGATCCTAAGTCACCCTATCTATTTTTACTTTATGTGGAAGGGTTTTCTTCTTTACTTAGGCAAAGTTCCATGGAGTTAAAGTACGCAGAAATGGACCAGAGATGTCTCATCTTTTCTTTGCAGACAATAAATCTTTATAAGGGCTTCCATGGAGGAATGTGCCAAAATAAAGTAGATATTGGGGGTATATGAGGACATAACTGGACAGACCATGAATTATGATAAATCAAAAGTGTTATTCAACTGTAATGTTCCCATCAAGCACACTAGTTGATATAACCCAACTTAAGAGTTTAAGTCATGGAGACGCACTTAAAGTACTCAGGTCTTTTGAATCTTGTTGGGTGATTAAAGAAGCAAGTATTTGCTTTTATCAAAGAGAGGATTTGGAAGAAACTAAAAGGATGGAAGCAACTTACTCTATCCAAAGCGGATGAAGAGGTACTTATAAAATCTATTGCTCAATCAATTCTAAATTATATTGAGTATTATTTGTTACATTCTAGTCTATGTAAGGATATTTAAAAGATAATTACACATTTTTGGAAGGGTAGTATTGACCAAGGAAAAAAGAATCATTTTGTGATTTGTTACATTCTAGTCTATGTAAGGATATTTAAAAGATAGTTACACATTTTTGGAAGGGTAGTATTGACCAAGGAAAAAAGAATCATTGGGTGGCATGGGATAAAAATTATATTTCTAAAAACCATAGTGGATTGAGATTTAAAAGATTTAGAACTTTCAATTTGGCACTGTTGGGAAAACAATGCCGGCATTTGATTATGAATTCAGAATCCCTATGTCCAAGAGTTTTAAAAGCCAAGTATTACCCTCACTAGTAATTTCTCCATTTGGGACCGACACTACAAAAAAATTGATTTTATCAACTGCAAAATGTGGTCTCTAAGTGATTACTAAACAAGTATAATAATCACTTAGCTACCATATTTTGTGGTCGTTAAAATATTGATCGCTAAATATTTAGCGGCCATAAATATAATGTGGTCGCTAAAGTAGCGACCACATGATATGGTCTCTATTTAGCGATCACACAATGTGGTAGCTAATGTGGTCATTAAATGCTAACCATAGAGACAATAATGCACTATATAGAGACCACAATAGTGGATGCCATTTAGAGACCATATAACGTGGTATTTATTTAGCTACATCATTAGAAACCACTTAATTTGTGGTAGCTAAATAATCAAATAATTTATAATATTATTATTATATTTAAATTTCATTTATTTGTATTTATTATTATTAGTAACAGTTCAAAATGAATTAAAAATTATAATACTAAAATATAATTAATAATTAAATAAAATAAATATAAGATAAGCTTATTGTAACTTATTAGCATTTCATAATTATAACTTATTGAGTTAAACTCATCTGTAAGAAAAAAAGAGTAAATAATATAATATTTCATCGCTATAGAATGTATTATAAATTGTTCAATAAGCATGTGACAACACAACAAACATACTGAAATTTTCTTCTTGCTTTCTCTGGTGCAGGGAAATAACAGGTGCATCAATTAACCTGATAAGAACATTTAGACTAGCAATAGCTGCAATACTATTGACATATACCACCAATTCTTATCATTCAAATGGAGCACAACTAACCAGATGATTCATTTGTTAGTTCCACCACACTTTTGGCATTTGAACTTTGTTTGTCTTCACTGCAACCAACACCTTTTATAGCCCAGTTACAACGAATCTGGTTGTTCCCGAACTACTTCCCTAATAAATGAGTTAGACAGTAAAATATTTTTGTCATATTGAATGACAATATCGAACAAAAGAATAACATAAAAGACTATTTTTTAGGAACATATAAACAAAGAGGTTAAGATACTTCTTTCTAATTTCAAAAAGTGACTACATAGTCAAAACTCATCAATTTGCTAGTTTAATTAAGTGAAAAATCCCTCATACTTTTTTGGGTAAACATAAGGTAAGTTTTGTGTGAGTTTTAATCTAGAATAATAGTCATGAAGCTATTAAACAATTTTAATAACATCATCCATACCTTTGAAATCATTTATTGCACTTGGGCATCTTGAAATGAAAATAAGAGGTCAAAATTATGCAAGGTCCAATTTCATACAAAGAATAAATGTATGGAACAAAAAAAGTTCTTGTTGATTTTGACAAGAAGCGAACCCAAACCCTCTTGAATCTCTTCTATACACTTTTACTATAATTAATGTACTTTAATTACAACCCATGAAAATGATTTAAAATGAGTGGTCCCCATTTACATGGAAATTGAGAATTTCATACTTTAAGAAAGAAAGTTATTTCTAATAACGTTGATGCTAGAACATTCCCTTTTAACATATCAAATTTAGGTGCACATGAAGTCTAGAGTGTTGTTGTTTCGTTAGTCCCTTTATATGTCCAATAAACACAAATGACTGATTCATCCTAAGAAAATTATTATCATGCTAGATAATATCAAATAATGTGCACATAAGAGTAACATCTAGAAGTAAAGTAGGTAGTGATAACAACAAACTCACTTTGACAAAAAAACATTTGCAAGTAAATAGCTGAAACAGACAACCATATGCAAGTAAAGAAAATTATAAATACATGAATATTTTTAGTTTTTTCTTCAAAGAAAATTAACTTCCATTTTACAAACATGAATTCCAAGTGCATGTAATTCTAAAGAATAAAATGCAGTAGCATTGAGTAGATAAAAGAGTTGATAACTAAACAACAATCCTGCATTATAACACTCCAGATTATGTTCAAAAAGTTTATTATATAGACTAGTTTGGCAAAAAATTACATCTTGAATACAATACCAAACTAGAAACATACATATATTCACTTGGGCTCATTTTGTAGAAGAGGGCAAACCCAAGAATGTAACAAGTAAATACATGCAAACAAAAAGCTAAATCCAAATTCATGCTACAAAACATCAAGATTGCTCATGAGATTTTACGAAACATCAATGTTTCACATAATACACAAATTCTCATGTTATCACATTGAGTATTTAAAAGTTGTTTTCATTTCTAGTAGAAGGAACATAAATAAATTAAACTAAACTAAATACTAACCAAAAAAAGAAAAAAAGAAGTAGAGTATAGTACCAAAAATTCTTTGGTATTTTTTTAACCCCAAAAGCTTAATTTTATCCCCTAAGTTCAAATGAGCATCATTCTTCTTTACACTTATCTTCACTGCTCTTCTCCGCAATCTATGTAGAGATTTAGAAAAAGCAGTATCTGAATAGAAATAATATACAAAAGAATAAGACTCAAACAAAAAGTTTGATACCAGTCCTCTAATTGGAAGGGACCTAAATACAATGCTTTGGAAATTTAACAACGGAACATGAAAGTGTAGTAGGGGAAAAAAAACATGAAAACTTCATCTTTTTTCATGATTGCATCTCCATTAGAGACCTTCATCCTTGCTTTGCTGATCGATTTCTATAATTCTAGCTTAAAATGGTAAAATTGTATTCTCATTAAAAAATAATAATAATAATTAGTAAGAAAACTAATTGATGTACATACTATTGTCCATTTTGAATTGTATTGCATCATATATGAATTTCTTCATCTTGGCAACAAGCTCTGCTATTGCCACTTCTCCTTTAACAATTCTTCTGTTAATGTCTTCATCTGTAATTGTGCTATCCTTTGAGTTGAAAACCATTTTAGCACCAAACCTAACCATTTGAAGCAACTCATTTTTATTAATAGTTGTACAACATAAAAAGGCATCAAAATGTTAAGTGTGAAAACATCAAATATTTGCTAAAGTTAAGTATACAAAGCTACTTAATGTTCTACTCTGCTAATTGTTCCTTTTGAATGACTAAAGCATCAAGCACAAACTTCTTATAAGCTCTTTCAATCAGCTTTTCTTCAATGATACACTGTTCCATAATAAATAAAATGATACAAAAAAGTGAAATAGCTTAGCTTCTATTATAAACCAAAAAAGAAACAAATAAAAACCTCTATGCAAAATCGAAACACCTGAACTTCTTTACTTTGACCAATTTGACAAACATGATCTTGTGCTTGCAAATCAACTTATGGATTCCTACAAAAGAACTGTTAGTATCATCAACAAAAATAAATGAGCAATGAAAAAAAAAATAAAACTCACTAGTCACTATAAAGCATGACAACATCTATAGTACAAGATTAATACCAAGACTTCCAACTCTAGCTAATAAAAAGATGACAAATTTCTCACTCGTTGGTTTGTTATAAAACATCAAACATAATAGTTATAAAACATAGAAAACACTACACCGACAAGTCATAGAAAAGATAATTGATGAACATAGAAGATACAACATTTAGTCCTTAACATTCTAAGAGACCCTGGGCATCAGATAATTATAGCAAATAGACATGTGAAAAATTGAAACCTTGGAATCTTGCTCTTTTAGCTTAGGAAGCAACTTATCTAAGAGAACCATCTTACTTAGAAAATAAATTAGCATAAAGAATGATTTTGTTACTAACACAAACACAAATAGATTAAACTTTTGTTGCGAATGTTACAAGTATTGGTAATAAGATGATCCCCTATTATATGTGATGGGCTAGGTTCTACACCCTGGAAAAGATATGGATGATTACAACATTTCCACAACTGCATTACTATATTCTAGAAACATTTACATTCTCCATTAGCAGTAACTACTTCAAGATGTTTTTGTAGTAAAGCCCTATAATACTGTTTATGCATTTGGGACATACCCATCTTTAATATAGTTTTAAAATAAAGGTCCAATTTTACACATGTAGGAAACTGGAGAACAATGGATAAAAAATAAAAATATGGCAGGGACAATAATGTTCTAGTTTCTAAACTTTCCCCAAAAACCAAAAATAATAAATTGATCCATCATTTGCATCATTTACTCATGCTTCAAAATTAAATATTTAGTCTTTAAAAAAGCTATCAAATATTTATTCTAAAAAAAAGCTAAGTTAATATCAGAACTAAACATTAAAGGTTAAATTCTTACTTATAGATTGGAAGGATTTTGCCAAGAAGGGAGAAAAAAGAAAAGGTTTTCTTAACACCTTTAGCAGGATTAAAAAGCAACAAGTATGAGATAGGACCAATAAGGATAAGAACTGTATCTACTCCAAGATGCATGACATAAAGAGAAAGAAAGTCAATATACAAGGAATCTTAACATATTTACAGAAAGTGACTATAATGTAGAAATAAAAAACACCAATGTAGGAAAAGAAAATCTCTCAATATATAAAGTAGCCTTCAAGAACATAGTACATACCACCTTAGCCTCCTTGTATTCAATTGCTGCTTTGTGAGAAGCATATGGGAAGTTGACATCGGGTTCCAATTCGGGGACAATGAATTGTCTAAATGAAGACGTTACCAAACCGTTTAATAAAGCTTCCCATCTTTTTATATTCATAAACAGAAATAAATAGCTATATGAAACTTATCAAAAGAAACCACTACTTACTAGTTGGTGTAAAACAATTTTGTCATTTCCATAGCTGGCACAAATGCATTTCCTCTAGCAATAGAGAAGTAAACATTGATCCAATCTCACCACAATTACAATAAATTGCTTTGTCCTTCCTCCCTAGTCCCAACTTTGAATCCAATCTCACCACAATTATAATAAATTGCTTTGTCCTTCCTCCCCAATCCCATTTTTTAATTCCAAGTCTTTAATGCATGGATTGGAATAATAGTAGTCATGACATGCATAAAGAATAAATGGGTACTTTAAATTCTAAAATTTTGGAGATAATGTAAAACCATTACAACACTAAAAAGCATATAAACTAGTTTTTTTAACAAAAATCAAACAATCTTCAATTGGACCAAGATTATAAGATCTAAAGTCATAGTAATAGACCTGAAAGGAAGCCAACTACGTTCACACTCCAACACTGCCTTATGGACAATAAATAAAGATATAATATTCAACGCAAAACATATAATGAACATCATCAATCAAAATCAATACTGGAAAAAGATAAAATATCTTTTCTATGCAGGAACTTATTCTATTCCATAATAACTGATGTACATAAATAGCATAAAGATTCCACGTTAGATCTATAAATAAAAAAGTCATAAAACACTGGATTTGACATTCAAATCCAAATTGACATCCATAAAAAAAAACTAAAGAAACGTTTTTTTTATGAGTAAGCAAAAACCAAAGATCAGTAAGTAACACACTCACCAAATATCATGTGAAGAAAGAAATTGAATTACTTTTTATTTGATACAATAAAAATAAAGACAAAGTAAAAGATGTAAATACAAAGAGCCATAAATTATGGCTCTAGCAACATAATTGAAGAAAGAAAGGAAGGAATGAATGAAGAAGAAACAAGTGATAATATAGATGATAAAAAGCGATAAAAATGGAACAAGTGAGAATCGTACCACAGTCAAAGTGTTGCCTTATCATCGAAACAATTATTTCTCTTCCAATCTAGATTTGTAGAGACACAACGAATGTGGTCTCGATTTGCAAGAACAGAAATGCAATGAAGAATGCTTGATTTTTAGAAACCTTGAAGGATTAAGGAATGTTAGGGTTTGGAGATTTAGGATAAACAATTGTGGATTCGAATATTAGATACGAGATGAGGAATTAAGATATGAGATAGGGGTTGGAATATGAGATGGGGATTCAAATTAAGGATTCGAACTTCATTCAATGAAGAAGGATGGCTTTTCTAGATATGAGATGGGGGTTTGATTTGGGAAATTCGGGAATATGGATTCGAAATAAAGTATTATACATAGTAACCACAAAGCTTACAGTCTCTATTTAGTAAAGAAATTTCATTACGAATAGCGAGCACAAACTATGTGGTTGTTATTTAATGATGAAATAGCTATCACATAGCTATGTGGTCTCTAAATATGATAAAATTTATCATATTTGGTGACCATATATCATATGATTTAGAGACCATAATTTGCTATTTAGAGACCATAATTTATGGTCTCTAAATAGTAGCTACACTTGGCGCCATCTTGTGATGTCAAAGATGGCAACCACAACTTGGCGGTCGCTAATTTAGCTACTGCTTTATGGTCTCAAAGTGGTGGCTAAATTATCTACCTTATTTTCTCTTCATTTTTAGCAACCATTATATATGGTTGCTATATTTTGACCAATTTGTGATAGCTATTTAGTTGCAAAATGGTAGTAAATTTTATTTTCGCTTAACTCGACTCCAAATGATAGTAAATTGGTTGCTAAGCGATAGGTAAATAGCGATCACATTTATGTAGTAGCTAAATGTAGTCTTTAGACCAATATTTTTTTATTGTGTAAAATTCTTGCCTAGTTTTGTGTGGAGGAGTACAATGGAAGCCAAGTAGCTAATTGAGAATGGAGGTTGTTGGAGAATTGGTAATGACCATTCGTTGCAAATTTGAAAACTAACTAGATATACAATGCGAATTAAATGAAGCCTTTGGTGCCATAACTTTCTTCCTATTGATGCCATGGTTAGCTACTTAATTGACAATAATATGGTGTCTTGGAATAGAGAAGTACTGGCACAAGCTTTCCTTCCTTTCGAAAGAAATCAAATTTTCGAAATATCTTTATGTGCTCATCTGCTTTTGAATATATTTTTTTTGGCCCCATTCGCGTAAAGGTATACACACAATTCGATCTGGTTACCATTTGCTCCAATCAACTAATCAAGGGACATTAGACCACCCCACCTCATCCGCTGCAGCTGATATAACGTGGAACAGGATTTAGGAAGCTCATGCGCCTAACAAGTGCAAACATTTTTTTTTTTTTTATGGCGATTAGTATAGAATTCTCTACCCTACAATAAGAAGCTCATTTCAAGAAAGATTCAAGTGTCATTATCCTACGTGTCGATGCAATCAACAAGAGGAATCTCTCCACCACATATTTAAAGAATGCAAATTCAATCCATGCTTTAACAATTACAGAATGGTGGGTTAATTTACCGAAATTGCAGTGAATCTGGTGTGAAAGAAATAAATTTCTCTTTAAGGGTATTGATTTCTGCTTGTGTTGTTGTGGGCTCCTTCATATCTCGCTTCCTCTAAGATTTTCAATCTACTCACTACCTAGAAAGAGAAACCTTGCGCCATAGCTCAAATATTGCTTTAGTACAAGACTGGATCCCTCCATCTTTGGGCTATATTAAGATGGACATAGATGCTAGCATTGATGCGAATGGGGGGCTAATGGGATTTGGTGTTGTATTTCGACATGAGAAAGGTGGAGTCTTGGCTTCGTTAGGCGAGGCTCAAAGGTAGAATGGGGGGTTGCTTATGCGGAAGCTATGGCAGTTCTACGTGGACTGCGAGCAGTGAAGGACTGTTGTTTTACGAGATTGGATGTAGAATGGAATGTATGGAAGTTCTTAGCAGGATAACACTTGCAAATCTATGCCGATCTCCACTGGCGAATATTCTGTAAGACGTTCAGCTCTTGGCTAAAATAATTTTAGTCTCTCTTTAGTCATGACTGTAAAGAGGCGAATAAGATAGCTCATCATCTAGCAAAATGGGCTGTTTTATTGGATGGGTTGACTGTCCTCATGGAGGAAGTACCTGCTGTTGTCCACAACTTTGCAATTCAAGATTGTCCAAATTCTGTTTATTCCTTTTAATAAAACTTTGCCTTCTTCAAAGAAAAAAAAAATCTTTGGATTTTAGGAGTTAATCATCACAATTCAATTATTTAAAAAATCAATATATAAAATTAACTATCATTAACTTAATAAATATGATTTATTATAAATACCTCTATTAATGTGAGAAGAAATACTATAATTATGAACTTAAGGACTTAATAGAATATCTATTTTCAAAAATATTCTTTTACACATGCAAAAAAAAAATGCAGGCACATATACTAATTAGTAGTTACTTGGTAGGATTGAAGCTAAATTTTGTTCCTGTACGTTTTTGCTCCATCTAGTTAGACATAAAATTAAGTTTTGAATTTAATTAGATATCATCAGATACTTTTAGCTCAATTAAATATTATTTCAAGTGAAAAGATAAGGCTATTTGTTACTACTTAAAACTTATATAATTTTTATTATTATTATATAAGTTTTAAGTAGTAACAAATAGTCTTATCTTTTTTAAAAAATTAATAACAAAAATATAATAACAAACCTAAATCATTTTTCTCTCTATCATCTTCTTTATTGACTTAGAATTTAAAAATATTATCACTTATCATAATTTTCTCTTACAGGAGACAATTTTCGATTCAATTTGCTTGAAAAAAAATTTCTTGAACCTAACTTGACCTGAAACAAAATTTAAAATGATCTAACATAAAATGACTAAAAATTTTTTGAATCAAATTTTAACTTTAACCTGATTCATGGATCAATCTACATAATTAAATTTAAATTATTAAATATATACAATTTATTTAATAATTAAAATAATATATTATTTATTTTAAGAAGTTAGAATTACGAGTGACTTGACTTAACTCAAAATTGAACAAGTAATCAAAATAATTCAATTTTTTTTTATGCATCTTGACTTGATAACCTAACTTGATTTTGACCTGTCGACAACTTAAAATGATTCAAATCAAATTCATCCAACTTAACTCATTTGCTGCCTCTATACCATCAATCTCTCTTTATCAATTCATCATATAATCTTTATCTCTTTCCAATTTATATAGAAAAAGAAAAGGGGAATCTATTATTATGGTAATTTGTAGCATAATACTTCTATAATTGTTTGATAAATTTGATCCGCTCATTAACAATTATGTTATATAATTTATCGGTAGTCTTCAAACTTTAAACTCATTTCATCTTAAATAAAAAAATAAAAATTTGTATTTATCATATGTGATATGCTTCTCTCCTTCTCATTATATTACAAGATAAATTTTAATTTTTGTTTCAATTGGATACATTAAAAAATAAAATGAGCCAATGAAGTTTTTAGTACCATTTGTGAAATGTGTAATGATTTTTTTTTTTTTTAAAAATTATACATTGTTTTATTTTATATTCATCTTTATCAAATTACAATTTGTATTTAAAAATGAAGATATTGATACTTAATTAATTTTTAAATTGATTTTATTTATACTTATATGTGAAATAAAATGAATTCAAAGATAAACTTTGATTTAAAAAATTATTACTCACATTGCATGAATCGTCTGATACATAATCATAAAAATTTGTGAGACCCACAAGATCCAATGGCTATCACATAATTCGTGTAACATTATATATATTATAAAATTTTTGTTCAATGTTTTATGAACACTCACTCTTGATTTTTTGTTAATTTATGAATATATTTTTCCTTCACATATGTATTGAAAAATTAAAATAGATTACATATATATATATATATATATATATATATATATTTATTAATATATGATTTATTCCTTAACTTATGAATTGAAAAATTAAAAGAATTATATATATATTGAAAAATTTATACATACATATAAATATATAATTTAATCCTAGACATATTATTGAAAAATTATATATATATATATATATATATATATATATCTGTGTGTGTGTGTGTGTGATGCACTTGAATATGATTGTAGCTTAGTAAACATTGGTAAAACTACTACTAATATTGTTATAGTATTTTGTGTTGATATTATCCTATATATACTATTTGGTGCATGAATTAACCTATTTTTTAAGTTAATTTTTATTAAAAATGGAGTTCTTGTATGCATTTTTCAAGAAAAAAAAGAGTTTAATAAGGTGTATTATGTTTTTATAGGGTTAGGATTGAAGAAGGAAGTTAAAGGGACATATTTTGAATATTTGCATGCTTATGCATGAAGTCATCAAAGCAAACTAAGAGGGCTTGGCATTTATATGGCCATGTAGGAATTTGAATGGTTATGTAAACCAAAGACATTCCTGTATTGTATGGTTGTGACTCATAGCCAAAATGCAAGTCTAAACAAATCACAATTATGCATAGCCATGCATCAATTTGCATGGGTGTGCATCACTAAAAGTGCTAAATTGGCTTTGTAATTCACTATAATTTGCTTCTTATTTCACTCCTACAAAGTTTTCAATTTATACAATGGTTAAAGACTCTATAAAAAGGTGCTAAATCATTTAAATTTCAGTCATTAAGGAGAGAATTAATCAAGAAGAGAAGAAATCAAATAAAGAGATGAATAAGCAAGCAAATAAGGAGGCTATGTGCAAGAAGATATCAAGCGACAATTAAGCAAGAGCTTTTGAAGATTGAAGATTATGTCTTTCACATTAAATCCTTTGATTGTCTTCCCTTTCATTATAAAGTAAATCTTTTTTTTAGCTAGAGTATAGATGGATCTTGTTTAACATATTATGATTTTCTAATTTAAGTCTTTTTAGTTTTATTTATCAATAGTTTAACAATTACTATGAATTCATTGTTATTACTTAATGACCATGAATCATATTTAATTTCATTAATTGACTACTGAAGGATGCTTTGTATGAAACAAAAATTTAATAATTCTCTTAATCTATTTTGTGTTGAGAGACTTTAATAGCTTAGTACTATCGTAAAGGTCTTGCTATAATTGATGATTGCATAATTAGTTATAGTATTGAGAGACTTTTAATTGATAATGTTATTGTATGTTGATTGATTGTTAGGAGAGATTAATTAACAATTTTAGTGACCTGATAGTAACACTAGATGAATACACTACTTATATAAAGGTTAGAAACCATAATAAGTTAACAAGTTGAACCTCTAGCTGCTGTATTAACTTGATTTTCTTCTTCTAAGTAACTTGCTTATAGTCATAGTTATGTTTAATCTTTCTTAGTTTTAATTTACTCATGATTCAATTTAGGTTTCTAGATAATACAAGAATAAAAAAGTTTAGTACTTAGTGTGCAATCCTAATGGAAATGATATCCATACTCCACATACATTTTATTACTTGCCAATCTGTATACTTACATTACTAAGAGTATAACCATTCTAGCAATGAATAAGTTTTTGGCACTATTATTGAGGATCGACAGTGTTAATACCAAGCAATTTGTTCCTATATTAATCTAGAATTTTGTTTTTGTTTTTATTTTTATTTAAGTTGTGTTTCTTATTCCTTGTTTCAAGTACATGATTAGAACTCACAATCAAGAAAATAATCAAGAGTTCACTCCATTGGACTCAGAGATAGAACGTACCTTGAACCAATGACTAAGAGAAATTCAAAGAAATCAAGAGATGGAAAACACAAAAATAGGCCATTGAAGGAATTCACAATCCCTTCACTAGAAGGACTAGAGCCAACCATCACAAGGCCAACTATGGATGCAAATAACTTGAAATCAAACTAGCTTTCAGTTAGATACTTACTAATGCTCTCCAATTTCATGGACTTGCCAATGAAGATCCTAATGCTCATATTGTGAACTTCTTAGAGATTTACAACACTTTTATATATAATAGGATGCCCACAAATGTAATGATGATGAGGTTGTTCACTTTCATATTAAAGGACAAAGTCAAATCATGGATCAATTTCTTAGAACTAAGAAGCATCACAACTTGGGATCAACTGTCTTAAGCCTTTTTCAATAAATATTTTCCTCCATCATGAATCATAAGGCTTCGTAATAAAATCACTACTTTTTGCCAATAAGATGGAGAGACACTATATGAAACATGGGAAAGATTTAAAAATTTGTTAAAGAGATGCCTCAATCATCAAATTTCAAATGGTCAATTATGCACACATTATACAATGAACTATTTGGGCATATTAAAATCACAATAAATGCTGCTACTAGAGGATCTTTATCAAAAAAGACTATGGATATTATGATCTCATAAAGACCATGACAAATAACAACTATCAAATTAGATTACACTAAGAAGAGTAGCTGAAATTCATTATAAGAATGCTTTTAAAGCATTGCATGCTCAAGTATCTATCATTGTCAATAATTAAATTCCATTAATTGTAATGTTGTTTCCTCTCCTTTCTTACAAGTGGTATGTGAATTATATATGGAGAACAAGGCATTGATTACCAAAAGAGTCCATTCGTGCAAGAACAAATCATTTTTATGGGAAATTATTATAAGAAACATGATTAAAAGACAAATTCATCACCAATACCTACTAGAGGACTGCTTGAGTATAAATTATTACTAGTACTTGCCAAAAGGTTGTTGAAATACAAACTCATTTTCAGTACCTGTAAGAGGGCAATCAAAGGGCAAATTCAACCCATAGTACTTGCTAGAGATTTATTGAGAAGATGACTAATCCCAATACTTTCTAGAAGAGCTATTGGAGTATAAACTTACCTTCAGTACATGCTAGAGAGCAGCTAGAGAAAAAATATAATCCTTTGCACTTATTAGAGAGCTGTTAAGGAGATTATTCACACCCAATACCTATTACAATGATGCTAAAAGTTAAATGCAACTTTGGTACTTGCTAGATAATTGCTAAGAAGAGGATCCACCTCAGTATAGCATGAATACAATCTTGGTACCTGTTAGAGAGTTATCGAGAGTTGTAATACCTGCTAAAGAGCTGCTAAGAAGATGATCCACTCCAATACTTGCTAAAGAGTTGTTAGAGGATGAATGCAATTTGAGTACCTATTAGAAAGCTACTAGAAAGAGGATCCATCTCAGTACTTGCTAGAGAGTTGTTAGAGGATGAATACAAATTTGGTACCTATTAAAGAGTTGCCAAGGGCCTTAATACACACTAGAAGAGATCTTAAGGAAATTGTTTCTTTGCATATCATTTCTAGTATTTATATTTATATTGAATGCTTTATTATGTCTTGTACAATGGTCATTTTATCAAATATCATTTTTCAAGTTCTATAAAGTAGTTAGCAAACTATAGGTACTAAATTTTATATTACTGGAATGTAAGCCCAGTGATGAGAAATTTATTGAATTTATCCCCAAAAGGTTGAAAAAAATAATGCCCAAGAAGGGGTAAAAGTTTAAACGAACCTTGAATCAAACCTACCTTTTAAACACCTAAACTAAGAAAGCCTGATGTGAGATTATGAGAGAGGTTTGTATAGCCAAATTGAGAGGTATATGCATATAACTTATAGTTTATACAAACAATCTTCAATAGCCAAATAACAAGAAGCTTTTAGAATAATAATTAACAAAGCCAAAATGGTTGTATAGATAATCAATGGTCTGTACATACAACTTCTAAATCCTAAACACTAAAATATTTATTAATCTTATGTTGTGTGTGTGTGAGAGAGAGAGAGAGAGAGGTAGGAAGAAGATATGATGAAATATGTGCCACAAGACATAGATACACCTCTTTCTTCTATGAATATCTTACCATTTGGAGGGTATGAAAGAGGCTAGAAAAATTCTAAGGAAGTGCTTCCAGATTAAAAACTCAAATCTTGGAGAGCCTCCACCTATAAAAACTAAAGGACCTACTAGCTTAAGTGATTTAAGGTAAAAGGCCAAGTTTTGCTTTTTTTTTTTTAGATTGATTTCTTTGTGTTTTGGAGAGATTCTATCCCTAGGAGATTCTATCATTTTTAGTACATATGAAGGCTAAGTGCTAACTTTCAAGCCATACTAGGCCTTCTTCTTCTTCTTCTTCTTCTTCTTCTTCTTAAGAGATTCTATCATTTTTAGTACATATGAGGGCTAAGAGCTAACTTCCAAGCCATACTAGGCCTCTATTCCTCCTTTTCCTTCTTCTTCTTCTTCTTCTTTTTCTTTTTGTCATAGTCTACCTAGAATAAGCCCAGTGGTTCATACAGATGCCTAGTTGTTTGTACAAACCTCTATGTAATATGTACAAACTGCATACACAATTCATAAAATGCACTAATTCTTATTCTATTAATGTTTTTAGCCTTTTTAAAAATTTTTTTTTTAAACATAATAATAGGTGGGATGGGGTAGGTTGCAACAACCAATGATCTCTATCCATCATAGTTTGGCCATATTTCATAAACAAGTAAGATTTGGTGGATTATTAATATTCTTTATGTCATATTTATTTTTACTTTTTTGTCACTTTAAGTATGAGTTTGGAGGGAAGTGATGGGGAAAGGCTACAAAGCCAATGACCCTTGATTCCATTTAATTTTATGATTACTTATAGTGTTTTGTTTGATATTTTACTATTTTGCTTCTAACAATCTTTGAGGAGGTTTAGTTAGCCCTCCACATGGCTAACTTAATCCTCTCACCATCTCTATAGCATAGATTGTAAAGACACCTATTTGGGAGAGGTTTCAAACACTAAGGATCTTAATTGATGACTTTTAGTTTGTGGGTTATTTGAGTTTCTCTTATCATTTTGATGTATTACTCATCTTCTTGCTTTAGCATGCATCCTAGCTGCTTTCATAGCTAGAATTGCTCTCCATATTGTTCTTGGTACATTAATCACACTTAGGGCAGTTTGGGAGAGGTTCTTAGGATACCTATGACCCCCACAATCTAGCACCACATTCAACCCAATAATGGTTTATGCTTTCATTCATATTCTTTTCACACCACATATCTTGTATGATACATCCAATGTCACTAATGTATAATATGATTCATTATTTGTTATTTGAGCATGATGGGATGATTAGGGTAATAGATTTAAACTACGATTGGCATATCTTGGGACTAATGATGACGAATGCTCAAGGGGTATCCATTTCTAAATTTCACTAATGTACAAATATAAATACTTTATATTTATACTATTTATTATTCAATATAAGAAAAATAGATTAAAAATTAATCTTTTTTAGATCCCATCGATTGTTGACAACAAATATTGACCAACAACAATCAATTATAGGTGTCAACAGTTAAGAATCATCGATGATAATAAACATGTGTTTATATAATTCATTTTCATTTAGATGAGTTTGTTAAATTTTAAAAAATGATTTTCTCAAATGTTTAATTTTCTATTGATAAAAAAATATATTTTTTGATCAATTTTTCTGAATGTGCTAAATATAAAAAAAATGCAGAAATATTTTTCAATTATTTTTTTGTTGAATAAATAGAGCCTAAATCTAGCTTCTATACTAGTTCATCCTTGATCTCATATTTTTCATCAACTTTTGTATCTACCACTAATGAACCAATCTTTACTTAATTACATCACATTCAAACTCTTGAAAAATCTAGCTAATATGCACATATTATAAGTTTCAATCAGGGTGCTAGTGACATAAAAATTCATTTTCAAGAAACAAAAGAATAGAAAGAAAGAGAGAAATTACATGACAGGAAATAGCAGATGATTCCATATGATTAAGGAACTATTACTCCCTCCTCATGCTGGTTGCCAATGGAACAACCTCGGCTAGAGGTGTAGAAAGAGGAGTAGGCAATGGAGAAGTTCTGCAGACGGGACAAGTGGGATGCAGGCGGAGCCATGGGTCAACACATTTGAGGTGGAAGAGGTGGCCGCAGTCTGGCAACAGGCGGAGCATATCGGTGGACTTATAATCCGCCAAGCATATCGAACAGCAAGCAGCAGTAGAACCTGTCTTCTGAAGTTTGGCCTCAGAATATAGCAACTTAGGATAACTCTTTAAGGTTGCCTCATCAAACCCTACTTCAACAACAATATTGTTCAGCTCATTAGCTAGATCTTCTCTGTTATTATTATTATTGTTCCTTCTCCTACGGGTCGCCACCGATAAGGGTTGCTGCTGCTGCTGAGTTCTGGTGCAGAAGTAGGAAGTTAAAGTGATAGTTGTGATCAACAAAAGAATTCCAATGGATACTCCTATGCCATAACCAAGCCCACCAATGTTACTTGACCCAAGAAATCCCCCACCTCCTCCACTTGCATCTGTGCTATTATTCATGATCTCCTGATCGAAAAATCAAAGCAGGAACTGGGAATGGTATGGTCAGCCATAAGGTATGGAAAATGAGAGGAAGAAGTGAAAATAATATTCATATGGTGGCGTAGTGTGCTCAAATTCTCATAACAAAAAAAGTCAACCATAACGTGAGATAGGATCCATGGATAAAGAACAAAATTGGTGCAGTTTTAATTAAGGGAAGATACATTTATGGGTTTTTTAAGTAAAGAAATTAAGAGGCTAATGAGGCAAATACATGTGATGTGTCTACACAAATTATGGATTGTTGAGGACTTCATATTGGGAGGTTAATGGCGCTCATATCCTAATTGTTTACTGTTTTTGCATACAGAGTATTAACGTCTCTCTTCCAGGTTGTTATTTAATTCTTACTATATGGGTCGCACGATCGATGCATCACCAGGAAATTTATAGTTTGGTACTATTTTATTAAAAGTGCAATTCAATAGGCAGTATTATGTGCCTACATATGGATTGTAACAGGTGGAAAATGGATTATTCCATGATTAGAATCCGGTTAATAAAATAATTTACCCTGTTCTTTTGTTTTGTTTTGTTTTGTTTTGTTTTTTTTAAGTTTAAGCAATAAGATATTCTTTAAGTTATTCCAAAAAATTTTATTTTTGAGTCTGTTTAAGTAGATTTATCTATATCACATCTAACAAATTTATGAGAAATTTCTACAATCTTTCATATATATATATATATATATATATATATATATATATATATATATATATATATATAGATATGTTTTTTTTTTTTATATTTTGATA
>CATIWR010143469.1:0-25270 GCA_949677035.1 Omphalea diandra
TAGGAATTGGACACTTTGGTGCTTTCAGTTTTACATTGAGACATATGGACCACAGGTCGTCGGCTGAATCCAAACTCTCTCTCTCTCTCTCCTTGTGTCATATACATATATGTACATCAAATAAATGTTTGATTGTGTGTATAGGATGGATAAAACCTTTATGCATATGTATTTTTGACATGAAGGATATGAGTTATGTAAATGAATATGGCTGTTACACACCACATCTATGTCAAGATAGATCTTCATCATATACTTCCAATGAGTATAGTTTGTTCCATCAAAGTATGGCTTGAGTTATGAGTGGATTCCCTCTTATGCCATGATCTTTATTCACCCAATGAAGGTTTGATTGCAAAGTTAGGCTCTGATACCACTTGTTGGCCCTAGGCACCAAGAAGGGGGGTTGAATTGGGGTATAAAAATTAAAATTAGAAAGAGAGAGGAGAAATGAGATGAGAGGAAACACAAGATTTATAGTGGTTCGGATATAATCGACCCTACGTCCACTCCCTAATTCTTCAAAATTGGGTATTCCACTATCTTTCAAAGGTGTTTTCAAGCTTACACCAAACTTTTACACTTGTGTTTTAAAGACTCACACAACAACCTATACACTTGTGTTTTGAGGCTTACATAACAACCTTTACAACTTGTGTTTTAACAGGCTCACACAACAACCTATCTTAGTGTTTTGACAGGCTCACACTATAACCTATTACACTTGGTGTTTATGCTCACACCCAATAATGAATTAAAGAATATAAAAGAGTGAGTAGCAAAATTGCAAGAATTTGGTTACAAAGTTATTAATTCTTTTGCATTTACATCTGTTTGGTGAGGTATTTATAGCCTCTACCCACCAAAGAGACGTTGCAATGAAACTAGTACAAAATCATCAAAGTGTGTTAGACAAATTTTTGCATTAAATGCTTGACAGTCATGATTTGCAGTCGCTACTACTCATTCACGGTCGCGAATTTCAAATTTCATAAGGAAAACCTCATTTGTGTCTAACAGCTAGTCCACGTGACAGCTTCTGATTAGTTCACCAGAAAAATATAGTTGTTGCCTTTCACCTACTCTCAAAAGTAGCGATTGTGATTTATCTTATACAAGACGTGACTCTAGACGCGAATTCCTCTGCCAAAAGTGTTCATCTTCTTTTTTTGGGTTTGCGGTCACTACCAATAAGTTTTCATCGTGATTTTTGACTTCCAATGGTTACCTGAGACTTTTGTCAAGCTGTGATTGTAGACTTGATTGCATCTTTAGTTACTTCAAAATTCGTGGTCGCGACTGAGGCAATCTTTACACCACGAATTTGTCTGTTACTTTTCAAGTTCTTCCTATGGATGAGTCGTGGCCGAGAATGACTCTGCGATTTCATCTGTCTGATCATCTAGCAAGTCTTCTCATGGATTGCGATCGTGAATCATAGATTGCGGTCGTGATTTAGAAGTTACTTCATATTCTTTGAAGACTAAGATTTCTAACCAACTTCTAACTTAAAGACTAACAAAAAAGGCTGCAAAACAACACTAATTTGAATCATTAGAAATGATCAATCCCCTTTGTCAAGATCAAAAGAGGCCTAAGACTTAGGGTTAACTACCCTAGTCCAACACAATGCCCATTATAAATTTCTAGGAGAATGTGAACTTGATGCTCTATTTTTCAAAATTTTCTTCAGTGTTTCAATGGCTATTGACTAGCTTTATGCTTGTTGAGAAAGGTTTCAATGCCTACTGCACTTTTAAAGGTGCCCAATTGGAGGGTCCTAAAACTTTAGCTCTCCCTAAAAGCTTTTCCAATGACCGTTGGTAAAAATCTAATGCCTGTGTCAAGATCTTAAGAGTTTTATTAAAATCAAGTCACTTGGACCAGTGACTGTTGAGATGTCAAAGAGCCACACCAGTTAAAAAATTGCACTACCCACTATGAAGATCAACTTGTAAGGCTCAAGTAATTAAATCATCCAACATATGTATAGCTTTGACAGAACCATTGGTTAAGAGGTCTAAAGACTTTATTCACACTTGGATGTCACCTTAATGCCTATTGAGAATCTTCAACACCCGTTGATGAAGCCACAATGCTTGTTGAAATGTGGTAACACTTATTGGCTTTGAATACTTAGAGTTCTTATGAAAACTCTTTCTGCAAACATCTTTGATCAAAAGATTGATGCACCTATAAGATTTTACATAACTAACTTAGACAAGAGTTGGCTTTTAGATGTGTTTGTAATCATCAAAACAAGTTTGATTCACTATACTCCGAAGTTAGGTTCAACAAGTTACTCGTAAAGGAAACATATGAAAGGGAATTAATGGGTCACTTTGGGGTGCAAAAGACCTTGGATATTTTGCATGAACACTTTTATTGACCAAATATGTGATTGGATGCATGAAAGAATTTGTAAGAAATATGCTACATGTAAACAAGCTAAGTCTAAATCTAAACCACATGGGTTGTTCATGCCTTGGACTAATATTTTAATGGACTTTATTTTGGGTTTGCATAGCTCTAAAAATGGTAATGAGTCAATTTTTATTATGGCAAATAGATTTTCTAAAATGACACATTTTATTCCATGTCATAAAATCGATGATGCCATTAATGTTAGAAACTTATTTTTAAAATAAATTATAAGATTGCATGGTATACCTAAAACTATTGTTAGTGATAGGATACAGATTTTGAGTTTCTTTTAAAGAACTTTTATGGGGATGATTGAGAACCAAACTATTATTTTCTATAACTTGTCAGTTATAAACTAATGGATAAACTAAAGTTGTTAATAAAACCTTAGGACAATTATTGCACATTTTGGTTAAAAAGAAATTGAAAACATAGGAAGATTGGTTTCCATATATTGAATCTTCATATAAGTGAAGTATTCATTCATCTACTCATTTTTATCCTTTTGAGATTGTGTATGGTTTTGTTCCATTAAGTTCTTTAGATTTGTTTCCTTTACCTTTGGATATACAAATGGATTTCGAGGGGAAAAATAAGTCTAAATTTATTAAATCTTTGCATGAAAAAGTCCACGTGAACATTGAGAAAAGGGATGAAGAAGTTGCTAAACATACTAATAAAGGGCATATAAAACTCGTGTTTGAAACTGGTGATTGGGTTAGGGTGCATTTTAGGAAGGAAAAGTTTCTTAATCAAAGCAAGTCTAAATTGAACCTAAAGGGTGATGGACCATTTCGATTCCTAGAAGATTAATAATAATGCTCATAAAATAGACTTATCTGGTTAATGTGGAGTTAATGTTACTTTCAATATTTTTTATTTACCTCCATTTGATTTTAATAAGGTACATGATTCAAGGATGAATTTTTTTTTTAGGAAAGAGGGAATAATGCAATCAAGGAAGCACTAAATAGGAAGAAACACTTCAATTCAAAAGACTAATGACAAAGGCATGCCTTAAGAAATTTAAAGAAAATTTAGGAATGTTCGTTGGAAGTCAAGAAAGCAAGCATTGGAGCATTTAGTAGATCTTCTCAAGGGCAAATGGATATTTATACACTTTTATTCCAAGTGTGGATCGTCAAAATAAACTTTACAAGTCCAAATCTATAAATGGAAAATTTTGCATAAAAAATTTTTCTAAAAGGTTCCATGAAGCTTCTAAGAATATTTTAAACATCTCGGGTAGAATAACAATATTCCTAAATAGGGCATAAGGGAGAGGCAAAATAGATCACATATGGTAAAAGAAATCATTAAAGTTAAGGCAAATATCTTCCAAAATATGCAAAATCTTAAGAATATTGTTCTCTTCTTTTCTTGGTCGAACTCTACTTCTTGTTTAGTGTAGGATTTTAGTTGTTTCTTCATTAATGTTATTAGCTAATGTTTTAGGAAGTTTAATCTCTTCTTGGCCAAATAGGAAGATGATTATATTCTTATTTAGTTTGTTTCTTATTTCTAGAATAGGATTTATATCTTTTATTCCTAGTTAGTAAAGCAATGTAATGTCTATAAATAGGTCATTCAAACCATGTTTTTAGTACTCAATATTTTATCAATATAATTTAAATTTCTTATGAGAAATTGTTCTTCTCTTTGGTTCTAGAAAGAACTTAGTGAGGTTATTTAAGTAAGGGCTTAAGTAGTTTTTTTAGGTTTGGTCTTAAAAACCCTTTAATAATTTGTAACTTAGGTTGCTAGAAACAAGTTATCTAGAGGTCTAGTTGGTAATTAAAGTATTTGCTTGATTCTTAAACATTCCTAAAGTAAAGGTAACAACATTAAATATGGGTTTGGGATAAGTTACCAATATTCATATCATTATTTAATTTGGTAACTTGTGGATATGTATGAATTTTATTTAATGTTATCTTATTTTAGGTGGCAAAATGAGTAACGACATCTTTCTATCTAACATACTTCATGCTAAGAAATTCACTAAAATAAACTTCTTTGATTAGTACCACTATCTTAGAACATCTTTAAGATAAGAAATGGCATTATGTATCCCTATTAAGGACACATCTATTGATGAAATAAAAGCATACAATCATCATATAGATGATGATGAGCAAGTTGTGTGTTTTACAATTATAAGGATGCTCTTGATCTACAACATTAACATGACAACATACGTATGGTTAATATTATTATGCATCTTAAGGAGTTGTTTGATGTACAAGGTATGGCTATGAGGTATGAGACTTCTAATAATTATTTAGTTGTAATATGCAAGAAAGCTCATTTGTCAACATATATCTATTGAAAGATGATTAGTTATATTGAAAAATTAGCATGATTAGGTTTTATTATGGATAATGAACCAAGTATTCATCATGCACTTTAATGCGAAGAAGATGGAGGCAAGCTTACATAAATTATTGCAATTGCTTAACATTGCTAAAGGGTCTCTTAAGAAGGATAAAGCTACAACTCTCATAGATCAATCTTCTAAGACTAAAAATAATTTTACGATTAAGAAGAAGAATGACTGGAAGCATAAAGATAAAGTAGTAATCCCTACTAATGGTAAAAAGAAGGACAAATGATACTTATCATCATTGTGTCAAAAATGATTACTAAAGGAGGAATTGCAAAGACTATCTTATGGCTCTAAAGATTAAGAAGCCTAAAGGGGTCGAATCTCTAAGTTAGAATTTGATATGATCAAATTATGCTACTATTTTGGATTTAATATATGATGTTAATCTTACAGACACATACACATACAAATATTGGATGGTTTATGCATTGGATTCATATTTGATTGGCTTTAGTTCAAGTTAGAAATTGGTCATATATGCCTTAAAGCCAAGGTGTTAGGTTAAGAAAGAATACACAAAAAATAATTTATGATATATGAGTTAATCAATTTTTGGTTATTTATGTTTTAGTATTTCATAGCCTTATGGATTAAGTTACATAAAATATCATAACATAGAGATACATTAAGTCCATGGAATTTATACATTTTGGAGAAGTAGCTATAAAGAGTTACAATTATGAGATATCTACTCCATCAAAATATTATTCATAAGTTATTTCTCATCAATGTTCTATCAAGACTAAACATTGATAGAGTCACAAGACTAGTAAAAATTATTTTCCTTACTTGGTGGTCAAATAAGTTACTTATCTCATAGGTATAAGTATGTGAGGTACTCTGAATATGTATGTGCTTGTTAGGGAATAGGTTTACTAAATGACCCATTTGAGAATTTAATGTGGAACATTATCTATGTGTCTATTATAGAAGTTGTGTACATGATCTTTATGACTTGAGATCACCATAGTGTCTTTTCTTAAGACTGTTACACTTTGATTTATGATTTCAGTTGTCCTAACCATATATCACTCATAAGGCTTATTTTGGGAATAGCATAACTTAATGGAGATAATGAGTGATCAAGATAGAAATCATTAGTCCAATATATATTAGGGACTTCTTAACTATTCTTAATTAATATTGATTGAAAAATCCTTCTAAGATTGAATTGATGAATAGAAGAATCTTTTATAATTCATCATTAATGTCAATGGTTAATAGAAAGAACAAATAGATATCAAACATATAAAAGAGATACTTATCCATCCTTTAAGTTCGAGTTGATTTTATATAATGAAGGGATTGTATTGCCCTAATAAACTTCATGCCAAGGTTTAGATCTACCTTGATCATTCCTAATGATTGAATGGTCATGAGTGCAATTAGTGCACCAGTCGTAACTTTTAAGTATGAGTTAATTAATTAGAGAATTAATGGTGAATTAAATTAGATTTAATGTATCTTATTCTAAACTTGTTGATTTAGAATGGAACTTATATTTAATGTTAATATGCCAAGAAGACTAAAAGGTCTTCTAATTCAATTTAATGATAAAGTAAAATAAGATTAATAATGAAGTAATAGTTACTTAATTGGATGTTTCTTGTATTTATTTAGGACTTGCTTGTAATTACTAAATAACTTTAGAGACTTGGATCATATGGGCTTAAGTTATCCAACTTAAACTAATGGGATTAGGTTTAAGTGGCATCCCCTATGTAAGGGACTAGGAGGGTTGGCCAAAGTAAGATGATTGAGAAATTAGAAAGACTAATATTTTGTTATCGCAAACTTAAGCTTCTCTAATTGGTGAATTAGGTCAAGCTAGAAACCATCCTAAGATCTTCCTTCTTTAAGGGTTCTAACATCTTTGTCTAATTCCTAGCTTTTTATCTCTTTAATTGTTCAAGAGATTCCAAGCTAAACCTATATGAATTGCTACTAGGGGTAGCACATAAGGAGTTGTTAATGGTTGTGGTTTGCTAAAATTTAACTGTAAGGAATTTCTCATGATGTAACTGAATCCTACTTAAGGTAACTATACTAAGCCACAGAGTTAGGGTATACAAGTTTATTTGGAATTGATGAGACAATAGGATTAAGAATATAAAACTTTGAATTTTCTTTTTTCGTTGTGCATGTAACTTAGTAAAATTAGGTTAAAGATTTTCAACATCTTTAAAGTCAAAAACTCATTCCACTTTGTACATCTATTTAATGAGTTCATCAAGTTGCATGTGTCTTTCAAAATCTAAGAAATCTAATTTAACTCTCAAATCTCTTTCTATTTGATATGTGCATCAAGAAGATGGAAGCTTTTTTTTATTAGAGAAGTCATCTTTAACCTAATGAAAATGGTTTAAAGGTTGAATTCTTCTTCTTCTTTTTGATGTGCACGTTGAAGTGATGGAAGCACTTCTTTATTAGAGAAGTCATTTTCAACTTTATGAAAAGGTTTGACTTCTTCATATTTATCATGTTCATGTTGTTTTTCATTAGGCATGTTATTAGCTTCATTGTGTAGTTCATAATATTGAAGATATTGTTGTATTCATTGAATTTCATTATGTTGTTCTTTAATAATAACTTCTTGAATAAGGTCTTGTTAGGCATTAATATCAAATCAAGCAATATATAAGAGGGGGAGGAACTTACCTTGGAAAATGAACTCAGCAAAGAAGGGTGTTCATCCATTTATAAAGTCAAAAGATATTGCTATCTATTCAAAGTGAGATTTTTCTTTTACCAATAATTAATTAAGTACATAAAATTTATAGTAATATTAGAATTATATTTCAATCTATCACATCTTATTAATTTTTGCGTAAAAAATTAAAATTTGAATAATGTAATTACACACATGTTATAAAGTACTTCTTATAAATTGTTTTTGTTGAATGCGAAGTATTGAAAGCATATCACAAAAATTATATTCTACTCTAATTTTTAAAATAATCAAAAAAAGCATATAAACTCTTAACTATATCTTGAAAAAATAAATGACATTGTAAATGTTGATTATTTTTGTCAGTTGAGTTTTGTATTTACTAAAAATATAGTATACATAAATAGAGGTAGCAGTTTTTGATTTAGTTTATAAATCTAACTCGAAAGGAAATTGAAATGACCAAAACTTGAAATGATTCAAAAAAATTTAAGTTAAATTCAATTTTTGAATAAATCTTATTGATATAATTTAAATTATTAAAATTTAAAATATTTAAAAATAAAATATTATCTTATTTATTTTAAAAATTAAAATTAAAAGTTATCTGAATTCATCTGAAATTTAAAAATAAATTAAATTTTTTTATTCATTTTAACCTGATGCTATACATGAATATAAGGGTATAAGCTAAACTCCAAAACAACTACTGTGTAGCTTGAATTTTAAACAATATGAACATGATATATATGTTTGAATTTTAAACTGTACACAACGTGAGTATGATAATCGCTATCATATATCAATTATTTTCTTATAAATAAACAAATATTTCATATTTCATATTTAAAATGAATATCAGAAAGAGTCTATGGGATTTTGATTCTTTCTTGAAGATAATTAACCGGAACTTAGACTTGAAATTCTAATAACTCAACTCAATTGATAATTTGAATCTGCATATAATCTCATGCACCTTGTAAGATGACAATTTTATTTGAGAAAATCATCATCGATAACAGTAGAAAAAAAAAAAAGAGGAAAAAATGTAAGTGCTTAGGTTTTATTGATTTTACAGAAAATATATTTTATATTTTTTACATTTAATATGTTCAAAAAATTAGTCCATAAAAAATATTTTCTGATTAAAAGAAAAATTACGTTATTTCTAGAAAGTCATTTTTTAATTATAACAAATTGATCTAAACTAGAAATGAATTATATAACACATATCTATCATAAAACTTCTCATCACTAATCTTTTTTTTATCACCGAACATCATTGATCCACTATGATCACAAATGACTTGTGAATTCACATAATTTTTTTATTTTTAATATATTTTTCATAATAAATAAGAAATAGTATAAATATAAAATTTTTATGTTTTAAATGTCATAATCTTATAAATAAAAATTAAATTTATATATTTCAAACAATAAATATTTGTAAATAAATTTTAAAAAGATTTGCATACATAAATTATTTTTCTTGACAGCGGAGCCTTATACTTAAAAATAATAATAATAATAATAATTCAAACATATGATGTATGAATGTAGACAAAACTGATAGAGGTTTGTGGCATGACCTAACAGAAAAGATAGGTCTTAGAAAGCCAAATGAATTTTGTGTGAGTGGGGAAGAACGGTCTCTGTCTTCCATTACAAGTTGTATACTATTTGTTAATACAAAGCTACTAAAAATATAAATGTTGATGATGTTTCCTTTTGTGGTTGTTGCTGTATCCAATTATACATTCAGATTTGCTGATCTAATATAACGCATGCGCAATTTTCAGTGCACAAAATCTATTATCTCTTCACCAAAGCTTCATGAGCTAGCTATATGGCTTCACCCTCCCCCAGAAGTGCAAACCTTTCTCTGTCTGCACTTCGAACAACAAGCTCACACTAAATATGTTGTGGTTAGATAGGTAAACCATTATATGTAAATATTAGGTCAAATTTTCATTAGTGGCTAGTGGAGGTCATTATCATATTTAACTCCTTTCTAATCTCATAATTAATCCTAATATTTACATATAATTTGTCATTAAGTAATTGGACCAATTAATCTTATTCTCATGCTTTGTGAATTTTTATCTTCAAGCAATTGGATCTTTTTTTTTTTTTTTTTTAATATTGGGAGGGGATTATATTGATAAAATTTAAACTTGACATTCATTTTAAATAATATCATCTTGCCATTATACTAAGACATCAATTAAGTCTACGAAAATTTGATTCTATCTAAAACAAACCTTTCATATCAAAATTGCTGTAGTTCCCGACTAATGAATCTATGAGTATGATTATAGCATATTTTACGTAGTAATTAGGCTCGCCTATAGTCATCATTAAAGGAAATTGAGTCATGTCATAATCCAATATCAAAGGACAGGGACAGATAGATACTGAGCTGGTGGGATTCGACGGCACGCCCACAAATATGAGTAGAGTATGTAACTAATTAATGATAAGTGTGCGAAGACATACTAGGTCAAAAAAAATTTGACTACCAAATATTAGATTTGGAGCTACAACCACACAGGCACTACCAATCAAGTTGTTGGATGGTGCAAGGAAACATGAACCAAAGTGGGTTGTTGTCTCGCTCTCCATTAATTAGAAATTTGATATCCCTTACAGATGGATATTCCAAATTTAATTTCGGTCAGGGTGTTGATGGTTTTATTATAATTATTATAATAATATGAGTGGCATCTGACTTTGATGAAGACCGTCACTCGATATCATAAAGAGTGAGAAGTAATACTGTTTTGATAATCCTCTTTGTTGTTGACTTGGCTTTTCTACATTTTCTGGTGTGTCATACAATGCACAATGTGTTGGGTAGTTGAGGCTTTGCCTGTTCTTGTGTCAAAGAAAATAACACTAATAATAATAAATTGTGAGAAAAAGAAGAAATTGGTGAGATACACGGTTTTTTATAATATGATAAAACTTCATTCCATATAATAGCTAACACCACTTATATTATATTGTATTAAACAAAAAAAATTGCTGATAAAAAAATTGCACTGAGTTACATGTGTTATATTATTGTCTCATTATATAAAATTTTAAATTATTTATGATTTATTAATTATTTATAATCAAGATAAAAATTATCCACATTGATTCATAATTACATATATTAATAAAATTATTATTTAAATAAATTACGATATAATAATATAATGGTGCATGTGGTATTGTATTATTCACTTAATCTAATTGTCAAGCCGAGGTTTTTTTTTTTTTTTTTTCCAATCCTAAGATTGGATATGGTAGAAAAGTTCTTTTCTTGTGAATCTCTTATACTCTCTCATTTTGATATTAAAATTAAGTGCAAAAGCTTACCAAATGCTAAATATTGTCTCCCATTAGTATAGAAATGAAAAAAAAAAATTTTTTTGCCATATGCAATCTCTCATGTGGATGTATGTGGTAGACAAGTCATTTAACGAGTCAGAATATGAGCCAATGCTTTTCACTCTCCCTCGCACACGCGCCTAAATTAACTCAACTGCATATATGCAAGAACTAAGAAAGTTAGAAATGTTAGTTAATTAGAGTAATAAGGAATTCGATTTTCCTTTCAATCTCAAATTTAAATCTTGTGAATAGACAAAATTAATATTGAGAGAATATTTTTTCATTTGCAGTCTCACTCAACTCAAATTTAAATTAATCAAAGTTTAAAGTGACTTTAATACCGAATGATTTAGAAAAAAAAAATAAGTAAGAAGGTTAATGTTGATTGTTAATTTTTACTTACCATTATCGTATATATAGATTCCCTTTTTCATGGCATTAGCATTCTTGTTGGTTTTAGGTTCGATTTGGAGGGCCAAAAGAGAGAGAGAGGATAAAGACCAGTGTTGTCCCTAGGCACCAAAAAGGGGGGTTGAATTGGTATTTAAAAATTTAAAATAAGGATGAAGAGAAGAATAAGGATTAGAAAGGACACGAAGATTTTATAGTGGTTCGGGCAAAACAATCCCTACGTCCACTCCCCAATCACTCAATTGGGTATTTTACTAATTCAATGGTGTTTTCAAGCTCACACCCAGCTTACTACAACTTGTGTTTTAATGGCTAACACACAACCTTACAATAAAGTGTTTTCTAGGCTAACACAAAACCTTACTCAAGTGTTTTAGCAGGCTAACACTAAAAACCTTTCTTAGAGTGTTTTGGGTAGGCTAACACAGAACCTTATAACCTGGTATTTATTGCTCACACCTAACAATGTAAAGAAGATGAAGAAAGTGAGTAGCAAAGACTTAAGAGCTTTTAATGCTTGTAATAAAATTGTTAGCAACCTTCTTCATGGCTGTTTGGTGGGGTATTTATAGCCAAACATCTTCAAAGTGACGTTGCAAATCATAGCTCATTAAATCCTTGAGACATGTTTGACAGATTCTGCATTTAATGATTGTCAGGATGAAATCGCGGTCGTGAAATCCAAATTCTTCAAGAGAAACCCCGTTTGTTTCTAATGGCTAGTCCACGTGGCATCTTCTTATTTGTTTACACGGAAAATATAGCCGTTGTCCTTTACCTACTTTTAGAAGTTGCGGTCGCGAGATTTTCTTGCATAGGGCGGGACTGACACCGCGATTTTAACTGCCAAAATCAGTGACTTTCTTCCACAAGGTTCGCGGTCCCTACTATCAAGATGCCTTCGCGATTTTTGACTTCCAACAGTTTTATTGGACACTTGTCAGGCTGTGGTTGTGGACTTGCTTCCCTCTTGAATTTCTTTGAAATTCGCGGTCGCGACTTAGCCGAGATTCCGACCGCGAATTCGTCTGCGACAGCTTGACCTTACTCTTCTCATGGATCGCGGCCGAGAATTGACACTGCGATTTCCACTGCTTGATTTTCAACATGTCTTAACATGAATCGCGGTCGCGAATATGTAGGTTGCGGTCGCGATTATCATGCTACTTTGGAATTCATCAACTTCTTCATTTCTTCTTAAGAGATTGATTCAATTCTGCAATAACAACACTTATTTGAAACATTAGTAATGACCAATCTACTTTGTCAAGATCAAAAGAGGTTTTAAACCTAGGATTGATTATCCTAGTTCAACATATATATATATATATATATATATAAAATAACTTAATTTGAAAAATGATTCACACTGCTAATAGCAATTATAATTTATTTTACATATATTTTTAGTATTGGAAGAAAGGAAGGTGATATTCAAATCTTGATGCTCTCTTTTTTGGTATATATTTAATTATTTTATAAGGTAAAAAATGATACTCATGTGTTCGATTTAATGAAATAAAAATCATTAATTTTATTTTAAAATTGTATCTAAATTTAGTTTATTAATAATAACTGAAATAATTGGGATTGCAATGATAAGTTATTTGTTGAATGTGGTTTGTTAATTTAGATTATTATAATTAATTTTATCATTTATTTCATTAATGTATGTACTTCTTCATGACACATGATTTCTATGTATAAGATTAATAATATTCTTTGTTCTTATAGTATGTATATACTAAAATAATGAAGATTTTGAATATTCATTAACTATGTATATTTAAAATTTCTAGGAATAATAGTTATAGGGATTTTAGATTTTAGTTTATTTTAATGATTATGTATATTTTAAATATGTAAAATTAAAGAGATTCCATTTGTTTGAATAGTCTATAGGCACTTTCAATCAAATTTTAAGTATGAATGGAGATAAAACTTTAAAATTGATTAAAATATCCTTAATTTGAATGTCCATAGAATATAAATATTTCAGAAAAGTAGATTTGGATATCTATTGCATTAAAGTATTATTCCTAAATATTTTTTGCAAATATTCCATCAGAACTAAACATTGATAGAGTTTTTTAGACTAGTACATGTATGTTTTCTCCTTAAGGGTTAGGGAAGCTATTGATCCCACAAATAAAAGTATGCGAGATACTTGAACATACATATAGGTCCTTGTTAGAGAATAAATTCATTGAATGGCCCGCCAAGAATAACTACATGAAATAATACTTGTGTGCCTATTGTTCATTCTTATGAGTGTTGTGTAACTAGTCCTTTGACTTGAGAAAAAAGTATCTTATTAGGGATTGTCTATATTTTGATTTACAATTTCAATTGTCCTAGCCATATTTTAATCATAAGGCATATTTTGGATATTGTGCAAACTTGATAGAGATAATAAGTGTTCAAAAAGGGGATTCATTGGCCTAAGCATTTGAGGCATTTGCCCCACTTATTCTTTCTAGTATTGATTATAAAATCTCTAGTCAAAGTGTAATGATAGTTAGAAATGAATTATACTATTAACCATCTTGTTAATGGTATATAATCAAATCATCTTAATCATTTTTAACAATTGAATGGTAACGTAGTTAGAAGGCTAATTATGATATTTAAATATGAGTTAATTAATTATAAAATTAATTATTAATTAAATTAATGTTAATTCATCATATTCTAAACTTGTTGATTTAGAATTAAAACTCATATTTAATCTCAAAATGTTAAAAAGTCTAATTGGTCACACATAATAAGGTACAATGAAAAATTAAAATGAGATTAAGTAAGAGTTACTTAATTAGATGTTTCTTATATTTGTTTAAACCTTAACTATAAGTACTAAATAAGTTTAAGGACTTAGGCCTTATGGCCTTAAGGAAGCTTACTTCTCCTAATGTGATTAGGTCAAGTAGCCATCTCCTATATAAGAAATAAAGGAGGCCAACCAAGAAAGTGAAAAACAAGAGAATGGTATTCAACCATAAGGAAAAATTAAGCTTTCTCCTTTCTTCATGAGTTTTAACATCTTTGCCTACCTCCATCCTTTCTCTCTTGAATTATTCAAGAGATTTTTAAGTTATACATAAATATTGTTAGGGGTCGTATTCAAATTGTTTAGACTAGACAATGGTTTATTATAATCTAGTCTTGATGGTGATGTCTATAAAGGAGATCATTAATCAAGATATGTTTTTTAATTCTTATATTTAAAATCATATCATGCATTAAAGAGATCTTAAGTGATTCAGACAACTATAAAGATGCTAATAAAGCTTTAGCAGATCCTTTGCACATCACATAGAAGTCAAACTTGAAGAGCTAAAGTCATGAAGAAGCAATTGTCTTATTTGTACAAGCTACCTTATTTGCACTAGTTTAAGAGACAAGAGTTTGCATATCATTAAAGCTTAGGAATCATGAAGGAACATTCTAGGACAATGATTTAAAACTTGTATAAGCTAATGGGCAACCTAACGAATGAAGATTGCGCTTAGAGATTGCAAGGAGGAAAGAGGCTTATTACTTGTATATTTTGGACTAAATTTGAACATATACTAAAGCCCATGTTAATTAGGCTTATTTTTAATGTGGTGGATGAATATTAAGTGTTTCTAAAAGATAAATTGTTTTTGTTTCATATTAGGGTTGTTATCAAGTTTCCTCTTTGGTTTAGGACTTGTTTTCTGATTAGCTTAAAATTAATTTTCCTATTCTATAAGAAACTAGTTTTCCTTTTTCTTTTGGCAATCTATTTAGGAAGTTGTTTAGGACTATTTGTCTTATTTTAAATAGGATTATAAATGTGTTTAGTAGCATATATAAGTCATGTACAAGGTGAACATAAATTAAAGAATTCAATTAATAACATTACCTTTGTTTTCTCACTAATTATGAGGAAATTCTATCTTGGTACTTTTAAGGACTTTAAGAACTTATCAAGTAGTTTATTTGTGGCATTCTAAACTTGACTTATCACTCACCTTCTTCCTTTATTAAGTATGACATCTACGCTTTTCTTTTATACCTTTGGTTTTTATATCATCAATATACATTGGGTCAAGATTCTTTCTAAGCATGTTTTAGCAAATCTCGGGAAACATGAGTTTAATTTTGTAATACTTATGTTAGGTTTTACAACCATATTTGTCAGGTCTTATCAGTTTTGGTATTAGAGATAAGTTTAAATCAGGTCATATCTTTTTTTGTTTTATTTATTTGTCTATTTATTTCAATTCCATTTGTTTTGTCTATTTGTTTCTTTTTCTTCCTTTTATTTCTATTATCTATTGCATCAATCATTGGTTACAAATTCAATGCATTTAATTTCATATTATTAGTGTTAGATTTTAGTATATATGTTTAGAGTTCACAATTTTCTTATAATTGTTGAGTTTTAAAGTATTATTATTAGAGTTCGCATCACTTGACTTCAATTTGTTAGTTTTATCTTCTATTATTTTGTGATTTTTAATTACTATCTTTTATTTTATTTTTAATATTATTTTAAGAGAAAAAGAAAAAAATTGGGAAAATTAGTGTTGATGAGGAAAGGAGCAAAAAAAATACAAGGAAATCAAGGAGAATCAAGCAAATCTTAGCTCTCGTGCTTCTTAATGTTCACTTAATCCAAGATTCAAGAACAAATCCTTTTAAGGAGAATGATGAGGAAAATAGAGGGAGAATGATGAGGACATTCATAGAGATGCTAATAAAGCTCCAGGAGATCCTTTGCACCTCACATGGAAGCCAAATTAAAAGAGCTAAAGTCATAAAGAAGCAATTGCCTTATTTATACAAGCTGCCTTATACTAATTCAAGAGTCATGAGTTTGCATATCATTAAAGCTTAAAAATCATGAAGGAACATTTAAGGACAAAGATTTAAAACTTACACAAGCTAATAGGCTACCTAATAGGTAAAGATTGGGCTTAGAGATTACAATGAGGAAATAGGCCTATTACTTGTCTATTTTGCATTGTATTTTAGCATATAGTAAAGCTCATGTTAATTAGGATTATTTGTAATGCGGTGGATGAATTATGAGTGTTTCTAGAAGAGGGGAACTTATTTTTGTTTCTTATTAGGATTGTTATTAAGTTTCCTCTTTAATTTAGGATTTTATTTCCTAATTAACTTAAAACTAGTGTTCCTTTTTCTTTTAGCAATCAATTTAGAAAGTTATTTAGGACTATATTTCCTAATCCAAATAGAATTATAAGTATGTTTAATAGTATATATATGTTATTTATAAGATAAAAATGAATTGAAGAATTCAATCAATAACATTGTCTTTATTTTCTCTCTAATTATGAGGAAATTTTACCTTAGTTCTTTTAAGGACTTTAGGAACTTATCGATAGTTTACTTGTGGCATTATAAACTTGACTTATCACTTACCTTCTTCCTCTCTTGAGTGTGGCATCTACCCTTTTCTTTTATACCTTTGGTTTTGGTCTCATTAATAGATGTTGGGTTAAGGTTCTTTCTAAGATTATTTTAGCATATCTTGGGAAACTTGAGTTTAATTTCACAGTACTTGTGTTGGGTTTAACAAACATATTTGTAACGTTTGCATTAGTTTTGGTATCAGAGATAAGTCTAAAGCAAGTTATATCTTTTATATTTTGTTTCTTTATATGTTTATTTCAATTTCATTCATTTTATCTATTCATTTCTTTGTCTTCCTTTTATTTCTATTATCTATTGCGTCAATTATTGGTATTAGATTCAACACATTTGATTCATATTACTAGTGTTAGATTTCAATATAAATGTTTGGAGTTCACAAATTTTTTATAATTGTTGGGTTTCAAAGTGTTATTATTGGGGTTCACATCACTTAACTTTAAAGTGTTAGTTTGATCTTTTATTATATTGTAATTTTTAATTACTATTTTTAAGAAAAAATAAAATATTGGCAAATTAGGATTGATAAGGAAATGATCTAAAAAAATATAGGAAATTAAGGAAAATTAAATGAATTTTAGTTCTTGTGCTTTCTAATGTTCACTTAATCTAAGATTTGAGGACAAATCCTTTTAAAAAGAAGGAGAATGATGACGACAACCATGGAAGCTTCAGTAGATCTTTGGCACATCACATGGAAGTCAAATTAAAAGAGCTAAAGTCATGAAGAAACAACTGCCTTATTTATACAAGTTGTCTTGTCTACCCTAGTTTAAGAGACATGAGTTTGCACATCATCAAAGCTTGAAAATCATGAAGGAACATTCAAGGAAAAATAGTTAAAACTTATACAAGCTAATAGGTTGCCTAATGAGTGAAGATTGGGCTTAAAGATTACAAGGAGGAAAAAGGCTTATTACTTATCTATTTTAGGTTGAATTTAAGCATATACTAAAGCATATGTTAATTAGGCTTATTTTTAATGTGGTGGATGAATTTTGAGTGTTTCCAGAAGAGTAGAACTTATTTTGGTTTCTTATTATGATTGTTATTAAGTTTTCTTTGTAGTCCATGACTTTATTTCCTAATTAGCTTAAAGCTAGTTTTGCTATTCTATATGAAACTAGTTTTCTTTTCTCTTTTAGCAATCTATTTAAAAAGTTTTTTAGGACTATTTTTCCTATTCCAAATAGAATTATAAGTATGTTTAGTGGTATATATAGATCATGTACATGATAAAAACAAATTAAAGAATTCAATCAATAATATTGTCTTTGTTTTCTCTTCAATTGTGAGGAAATTTTATCTTGGTTCTTTTAAGGACTTTAGGAACTTATCAAGTAGTTTACTTATGGTGTTCTAAAATCACTCACCTTCTTCTTTCTTTGAGTGTGGCATTTACCCTTGTTTCTTTTATACCTTTAGTCTCTGTCTCACCAATAGACATTAGGTCAAGGTTCTTTCTAAACCTATTTTAGCATATCTAAGAAAACATAAGTTTAATTCCATAATACTTGTATTGGGTCTTACAACCATATTTGGAAGGTTTGCATCACTAGGTTTGGATATTACAAAAATTTTAATTTTCACTTTTTGCTACATAATTAACTTGCTAATTGAATCTAGAATTACCAACGAGAATAACAAATCAATAAAGAAATAGAGCATTACTTATTGATCTTAATTCATTTTAGAACAATGGATTCACATGAAAAGATAAAGAAATGGAAGAAGAAGTTAAGCCCATATTATTATTCTTTTATGATATTTAAAATTCCAAAAAAAAAAAGGATGAATAATTATTAGGGTTGTACATAGTCCATTACAACCTGATCCAACCTGGATGACCTAATCAAACTTGATGGGTTTGAAGATATAATAGATTAGATTGGGTCAATTATTTTTAAGATTCACATGTTGGGTTGAGTCATATGTTCATTAGGTAAACTTGCAAATTAAACCCAATTTGTGAATATAATTTTAAAATGTGTGTGTGTGTGTATGTGTAACTATTACCACTATTATTATTACTACTAGTGAATATAATTTTATAGTTATTTTTAAGATTCATATAATTTTCATTCCTACTTTTATCATATTTCTATTGTAACATTTATCATATTTCTATTGTAACATTTTGTAGTTTCTAAAACTTATTGTATAATGAATTTCACTTGTTTTTCTTAAATGATTGTATTTTGTTCAAAATTATTTATATTATTTATAATTTATTTAGATAGATAGCTCTTATTTGCTTATGTTTCATTAACAACACAAAGTAATTCATTGTAACCCTTACCTAACCCAACCCATTTCTAGTCTGTGGGTTCATTTATTTGATGGGATGAATTGAGTAAAAAATATTGATATGCTAACCTGTACTTCAAATTCATGAACTTGATCCATATGCAATCCTAATCATTATTAAATTGTTATTATTGACGATAATTTGGATTAGTAAAAGGAAATTATCTTGATTGAAATAACAAATTATTATTAATATCCAAATCGTCCCACATTAGACTTTTAAGTCTCCCAACTTGTTAGAATTGCATTAGACCAAGCTTATATTATATCACCTTATACACATTTCTCCTTATGCTACCGCTTGAGTCGTATCACTTTTTGTACCCTTATTAGATTCCATTCCTAAATCATTATAAAGATTACCTTTTCGAGGCTATTGAAGCTGCAATACAAGTACATATAACAGTGGTGAGGTGGAGGCATACTTTCTATGCTTAAATCTAAAAATTTTAGAAGGCATACTTTTTATGCTTAAATCTAAAAATTTTAGATTTTCTCATTAAGTTAGTTTTAGAGACAAAATACTCGAAAAGGTTGGTTTATCTTTATTTAGGAAAAGTTTAGGAAAATTTAACCTTACATTATCTCCTCCTAACTTGAAGGCCCCATAATTATAGGCTAAAGCAACATCTTCAATTATGTCTAATGTGCTAAAAAATAAAGGTATGAATACAATTTTTAGATATATATTAAGAGTAGTGAGAAATTGATAATAATGTGCAAGATCAGTAGTTTTGTAATTATTAAACAATAAATCTCAAATTTTCTTTGTAGTATCAAATTCACCAAACTTAATATGAATAAATGAAATAGAGGTGTTGCAAAATCAAATAATTATTCATTAATTTTTGTTATCCCAACCCTAAAGACATTCAACATACATGGTATTATTTTTATTAATATCTCATGCATGTTTCACAATACCAATACTAATAATGTACCAAACTTATGCCCAATTAAAAAAAATTTCATGTGTTGAGTATAATTAAAACCATCCAAAATAGTATCAATAGGACAAGAAATTTTAGATTTGTTCATATTGAGCAACTTAAAACAAGAACCATACATAGGCAAAAAAAAAATAACTCAGATAAACATGAATTGAAATCACCAGATAAAAATGAAATAAACATGAATAAACGGTCTAGTCAAAGCCACAGATTGAGTCACTAATCAATTGTGACAGTCAAGATAAAAGGCAATAACATGTCAAGAAAGAACAAATTGTGAATTATAAATCAAAAAGCTAGCAAAGACAAAAGTAAGTAATCAAAAGAACAATAAGAACCATATTAGGTGAATAGCAATTGTATATTTTATATATCCTGTACAAGAGAACATACATTTATATAAACATCAACCTGACTAAAATAGGAAAGAAAATCAATAAATAATAAACCTAAATACATAATCTAAGGCACAATCTATGACTAATGTTAGAGCTAAGTCTATATAAAATGATACACTAATCTGAGTGTCATTGATTTTTAGGGCTACATTCAAATTAGTGAAATCTTGCTTACGACTTCTACCTTTAATCGACCAATAGTAGGTCGAGAGGATATGGATCATACATCAGTACAAGCCCTAAGTAGTGGCACACATTTTAGGTTAACGAGGGATCCTTAAGGCCTTTCATGAGATAAAAATGCTTTTAAAGTCTCAATTGGTCAATGGGAGACCAATGTGGGATAATACATTGGTACCATCTCTAATCTAAATGGAGTCATCACCTGATATTGGTCATAATAAGAATCTATGCAAAGACAAATTTTGAGCCTACCTAAGTCTTTTAAAAGGCCTAATTCATCTTCACCCTATCAAAGATCAAGTTCAAAAATTGAGCACAATGTGGGGAAGAGGTTAGGCACCCCCACACAGCCCAAATTTAAGGATCCAGCCTCCAATCATCTTTGGTTTATAATAACCATTTTACCCTTATTATTGATCAATCTAGTTATCGATCTTAGGCATCTTTCTAGCACATCACATCAAGCATATCATCTCAAAGCATTATATACATACATACATACATATAGGGATGGGGATATAACCAAGTCCACATAGGGGTGTTCATGCATAAGCAATAAGAATAGTCATGCAAAAGTAAAAATGACATACATATCCACCTACACACAAGGAGAAAATAAATTAATACACCATCAAAGAAGCAAAATGAAGAAATACCATAAAAATGTAAAGGCACCCTAAATGTTGATCTTACCATATCCTCTCCAAGTTAAGGGATCCTAATTTTATCTTTAAGTCCAAGATCATGTCATTCACAATCCTAACACCACATGGATGCACATATGGATAATGATAATAGCAAATAAAGCATCAACACATAAAGGTAGCATATAAAACATGAACACATGATGTAAGATTAATATGCAAATGCATTTTAAAGGATAGGAAGGCCTTGAACAAGGCATCAAATCATCATAATGGAATCCTAAGATCATTGAATCCTTATCCAAAGTTGCTTAAAAGCACTAGAGCATGCATAAATATACCACTAACCATAAAAAGGTTGGGTCAACATGTTCAGTGTTAGAATTTCTCCCCTAGTCCAACCAATTAATCACTTCAAAAGTGGATGGAAAAATAAACAAGCTAGGTAGCTAACTACTCTTTCATGGGGATAATGATTAGAACATGTAAGCAACAAACTAGCAAAATAAACACTAAGATACAATGCACTTATAAGGTCATTGAGAGTTTTAATCCATGCTTTAATCATCTATAAAATGACAAGAAAATAGGACATACAATATAAAAGAAAGAAAGACACATAAAGAAGAAGGAGTTAGAGGCATTAGAACCATGAAAATAAAAACTTATCTTGATCCCAGCTCCATTAATCAAAATAATAAGGATCATTGGCCTTAAGGTCTATCCTTATTCAGCTATTAAGGGTCCCAAGGTACCTCTAACAACCACAAAAAAATAAAAGAAAATGAGCAAAAAATGGAGTTTTAAAAAACTGTTATCTCAGTCAACATGGGATGTACATACCAACTGGTGGTTCGTACGACCCACAAAGTGGTCTATATAGACCACATACTAGTTTGTACAACCCATTAAGATTGATTTTCAAAACAAATAAAAAAGAAATAGGAGGAAAGAAAAGAAGAAAAATGGATGCCTTGGATGTTCTTTTTTTGTTTATCTTGTCCTTAGAGACATTATAGTTTTAGTCAATCCTCCAAAATGCAAAAGGGAACGTGCAAAATCAAGTCATAAATGCCTTGAGTATACCTTGGATCATTGAGTGAAGGGTCTAAAAGTTAGGATTTTCGTGTTTAGGTGATTTTGTAGAATAATTTTGGCAGAGTAACCTTAGGGTTCAAGAGCCTCTCTCTCCTCTTCAAATGAGGAGGTATTTATAGAGAGAGGATGAGAGCACCTGAGTTAGAATAGCTTTGGTTGCACCAAATACATGACCCTTAACATATATGATCAATGAAGGTTTTGGAATTAAGGTTTTTAAGTTATTTGTACAACAAAGAGGTTGGTTGTACAACAATCTAAAAGTCAATGATTGACTGTTCTAGAATCTTTTCTGTATTAATGTTAAGAACTTAGTTGTATAGCCATGTATATTGGTTGTACAACCATTTATGTTGGTTGTACAACCATATATACTAGTTGTACAAACATATATGTTGGTTGTATAGCCATCTAAAAGCTATTTAGTGGTTTTAAAATTAGGCTTGCTTAGGTTTGTGGCCTTAGTTTTGGGTTTGATCTGAGCTTCTCCTAAGCCATGTTCCTTCCTTTTGCAACCTCTCCCTTACTCTTTGGATAATTGATTCTATTAGTTCTTATTATCGGACTTGCATCCTAAAGCCTAAAATTTAATGCTCATAACTAACAATTTGTATGCATTCCTAACTAATTATTCTCACATCATGGACTTTTAATAGTAGAAGGGTAATTATTAATGGTCAGCTTCCTTTGTAACTCTATTCACTAAGACTCTTTGTTTCGTTGAAAATAATTTATCTGAGGAAAATATTTTCTAAGTAACATATTTTTGAGTGTCTAGAATATATTATAAAAAAATATTAATTTTCTTTTGATGTATAAGATTATAACAAAACTTAGACTTTAAATATATAATATTTATACTATTTATTGTTTAATATAAAACATATATTAAAAATAAAAATTTTTTAAAGTCTCACCTAGTACCGACAACTATCGTTGATATATGATTAATAGGTGATGGGTGTCAATAGTCAAGAATTATCAGTGATAATAAATATAAGTGTTTTTACTATTTATTTTTCATTTAAATGAGTTTGTTAAAATTCGAATAATGACTTTTTATTTTTAAAACAAAAAGTCGTTTAGCTAAAAAATGACTTAATTTTTCTTTAATTAGAATAATATTTTTTATTAATTAATTTTTGGATGCACTAAATGAAAAAATGTAAAAAATATTTTCAAAAAATAAACTGAGCCTAAATGCAATTCGGAAAATCAAATCATAATTCTAGTGAGTACATAATAGGAAATGTCAATGCCACCTTGAAGTGTTGCAGCATGGTTAATTCCAACTAACATCAAAAGTTGACGAAATATCAATGGAAAATAAAAATGGTGAAATTTCCAGTTTTTTTAACCAATAGTGAAATTTCCTACTGGCTAAAGGGCAAATATATGTAGACTTATTTTTCAAGATTTTTTTTTTTTTTTTGACAGTGTGATGTGATTAGTACTGTCACAAATCAGTAATTATTTTCTAAGATAATTGAACGACGAGCGTTCAAAGAAATATTTGAATTGAACATACGGACTTTATATATTTTCTAGGTAGGAAAAGCAAAGATGGAACAAAAGTCATTTTTTACTGTGACTTGTCATAGGGGACAACTAAGCAGGAAAATATGGTAAAAGGATCAAAATTAACCACGGCTGTATTTTCCCTTGTTTCACGCAACAAAACAGGCTATCATCAATGTTTAAACTTGGGTAGGCCACAATAATTTTAAATTTTAAAAAATCAAGTTCTAAATATTTTGGTTCACAGTAACTTTTTACACCAATGCTACGTACTCAACAATTAACTCAAAAACAAATGTTAAGAGTCTAACAGGTTTACATTGGGATGAAGTTGTTAACATTACAACTTTGGATCTCCTATATTATGAGATAACATTCCACTATTAGACTATTTATCCACCGATTCAAAAATTTACCCTTAAAAAGGCAACAATAAAAAAAACAAAAAATAATGGACAAGTGTATAAAGATACAAATGAAGGCAGACCAATGCCTTATCTCCTGGATTTCATACCATTTAAAAGTTAATAAAAAAGTAACATATACTGTGTCAAAATCTTAAACCTTATCGGTCTATCCAAGTGGAGGTAGGTTTAATCTAATTCTTTTTCATCATTAAAAAAAAGGAAGAATATTAAATCTTATGGGTCTATCTTTGTTTTAATGGTTCCAAGCAACTGGTATGCTATTAAAGTGTGTGTAATTGTTTATGTAAGGATATAAGTCTAACCATTCAATTCGAAAACTTATCTCATTGAATGCTACTTTGACTGTTTGTCATTCTCTCAAACCAAATTGGATACCCCTATTACGGTCAACACTGCTTGATCCGATTTACAAATTTAAAGATATTCGAAATCCTGAAATTTTAGAGATTTTTAAAAATAGAGAATCGGTATCATTTCAAATTTTTAATCTGGCTCAATTCGATTATCTATAAATTCAAGACGATTTAATTTGATTCTTCAATTTTCTTAGAACTATTAAGTTTGGTTCAATATCATTTTGAATATTTTGGTTATTTTTATTTATTAAAAATTAAACTTTATATTTTTAATTTTTATGAGCTATAATAAAATATATTTTATATTTTCACTTTTAATCATTCAAAAATTAAAATAAATATGTGATAATTTAATAAATTATAACTAATATAATAAATTATAACTAATAACTTACTCATTAAATGTTAAACTAATTTTTTTAATGTTTACTATTAGTTTATAATTAATAATTAATAGATAATATAATTATTAATAATATATACTAATTGAGTGAGTTAATTAATAAAAGTAATAATTAAAATACTTATCTATATATATATATATATATATATATATATATATATATATATATCTATATATATATATATATATAGATATATATATAGATATATTGTAAATTATGTTGAAATTATAAATTATAAATTATATTTTGTTGGGCCTAGGCACCAAGAATTGGGGGGGTTGAATTGGTGTATA
>CATIWR010143474.1:0-19040 GCA_949677035.1 Omphalea diandra
ATATATATATATATATATATATATATATATATATATATATATATATATATATATATATATATATATATTGGTCATATCGGTATTTAATGAAGAATGGTACACTATAATAATATAACATGAGAGGAATTGTTACAAATAGCATGGAGATAAACAAATGCTAAATCACAAACTTGTTAGTTACTTTGAATAAAAGGAGACAAATGTCGAATTACAATATTGAGTGAAATAGATGATAATTGGCAAGGTTTATAAATGTAAAATTTTCTTTTGAATGTTATGAATACAGGGTTTAGTCTATTAATACATGTCTCAATATATTCAAAAAAAATTAAAGAAAACTCCTTTCTCCTGTCTCTATCAGATTTAGATAAGGCTGATTAATGAACCAAGAAAAGGTTAATAAAGATTACCTTATTAGCAACCCATATATATGACATCAATCATATAGAAATCAAGTATTTTTTTGCATCTAGAGTATTTAAGAAATAATAAGAAAAGAGCACAACAAAGATTATTATAAAAAATAAATAATGAGTAGGAAGAATGAATATTAAAATTCTTGAAGATGGTCTTTAATAGAAAGAATTAACATCATAGGAATATGGATGAAAATTCTATTTGGAAGAGTGAATCAAGAAAAATGATGTAAATTATCTTATTCGGGAAAAAGGGTTATGCACAGTGATGATAGATAAATAAAACGTCTTTGCTATTTAATAAAAAGTGAAACTGACAATGAGAGTAGTTACTTATAAAATTTAGAAATCTTCTTTTATGACCACATATAAAAAAAAATAATTTGGTAAATATAAAATAAATTATTTATAGAAAAAGAAAAGAAAAAAATAAATAGAGATTTACATTTTGTGCATAATATGTATAATTTTTTTTCAAATTTCAAAATAAAACTATATGCTATATTTTTTTAAAAAATATTTATTTAATATATATATATATGTACATATAATTCTAAATAATTAATTATCCTTTTTTAACTTAAAATATAACAATTATTAAAATTATGGGATACTACAGGAAAAATGTGAGTTTTCTGCATGCGGGGGTTAGGGTTACGAAATAGCTATATGTTCATGTTCCTGAAATTTGTATATATTTGTATATTGACATTATGAGTTTGAGTATAACTTATGTGTGTGTGTGTGTGTGTGTGTGTGTGTGTGTGTATATATATATATATGTGTGTGTGTGTGTGTGTGTGTGTGTACACACACACACACACATATATATATATAGGATGATTGATCAAGAATATATGAGTGGCCTAAAATTATTGGCTACATATAGTGATGTGTGAAAATTGAATTTATATGGAGTTGAGGCTAAGGAAATAGATTTGTGTATGAAACACCTAACTAGGGATGAATTAATTAATGCAATATCACCACCAAAGAAGAAAAAATAAGAGTTATTATTAAAGAGATAGTTGATATACTTGAAAATGTATAGATAACTAAAAAAGAAAGAGAAATTAACAATGTAGACTTGGAGACTAATGTAAGAAATATTAGAAGAAAGCTTGAAGTAGTTATGAGTCCTAAATTACTTGATTTTGCCAAGTAGTGATGATGATCAATATCTTGAGAATGAGGAGAATGGATATGTTGATAATAAGGTTGGTGATGGTAATCCCAATCACACTGCAGATGATAATATGTGTCTTGAGAATAAGGAGAATGGATATACTGATAATAGGGATGTTGATAGTGATCTTAATCAAATAATAGTTGATAATGTGAATAGTAATATAAAGAATAATGTTTAGGATGATCGTGTATGTGAGGACTTTAACTATGATATTCTAAATGAAGATGATGATTTAGGTACTACCATAAATAAATGCCAAAAAATTAAAGGCAAACCAATAGGAATAGGAGAAAAGGTTACAACTACAGAATTAGGTGCTTCTTTAAGGAATGTAATTACCTTTAGATGAGCTATTTAGTGGTGATGAGAGTGATGCAGATGAAGAGAAGGGAATAATTATGTATACAAAATTCAATGCTAAAAATGACATGTCTGATCTAACATTTTAAGGTGAGATGTTATTTAAGAACAAAAAGGAGTTTATTGAAGGATGTAGATAGCATGGTATTAAGAATAAGTTTCAAGTTTGTTTTCTTAAGAATAATTTGTTAGATGTAGGAGTGTTTCTTATAAGAAGTGTGGTTGGATGTCTTTATAAGGAAGCAACATATGAATGATGTGGATGATCTTACCTTCCAAGTGAAGATTGCAAGTTGGAACATAGGTGTGGGAGAGTGTTTATTAATTTTCATGTGATAAAAAAAATGGATAGCTAACAGATTTGTTGGATTGGGTTGGTCAAACTTAAGTCAAAGACCTCTTTTGATCTTGACAATGAAAATTGATAAGTACTAATGTCTTGTCTAAGTGTTGCTTTTATAATTTCTAAGTTAGGTTTACATTGAAAGTTGGATGGAAATCTAAATCTCTAACATTGAGTAAGCCATCCAAATTCACGATCAAGATCCTCTACGATTGTGACCTTGCAATAAAGATGGATGAACTTAGGCCAGACAAATTCATGGAGGAAATCGTAGTCGTGATCCAGCTGAGGAAGACTTGAATAACACATACAGAGATTCACGATGGTGTTCGCATCCAGAGTCATGATCGCGAATTTTCTAGTTGAAAAGAAGGAACCGAGTCTGCAACCATGATATGTCAAATGTCAAAGACAACCATTGGGATGTCAAAATTTGCAAGGGTGAAGCACCTGTAGTGACCGCGATCTAAGAGAGTGATTTCTCCTCACCAAACAGAAGAATTTGCGATCCATGTTGCGCCCAAGAAGAATCTTAATCATGATATTAACTTTTGATTAGTTAGTCAAACACAATGACTATATTTCTTCAAACACCAATGGCAGTAGGACATGTGGACTAGCTGTTAGACATAAAATGAGATTCTTTACAGTGATTTCGGTCTTCCCAATGCAAATTGGAAATTTGCGATCGTGAAATGCCAATCAAGGCTGTGAAATCAGTCTGATAGACATTTAATGTAAAATCTGTCTAGCTTATCTTAGAGATTTAGGCATAGTTTGTTAGTAACATCTCTTTGGTGGATGCTGCCTATGAATAATCCACCAAACAAACATGAATGCAATATAATTTTATTAATTATAGCCAAACTCCTGCAAATTTACTTCACAACTTCTTATTCTTTGATTGTGAGTTATTATCATTGGGTGTAAGCATGAAACACTATTGTATTTGGGTTGAGAGTTAGCCTAGTTATCAAAACTCTTATAATAGGTTAAAGTGTGAGCCTATGTAAAACACTTGAGTGAGGTTTTGTATGAACCTTGAAATATAAATTGTAGGGTTGTGTGTGAGTTATCAAAAACCACATTGTACAAGTTTAGTGTGAGCGTGGAAACAACATTTTAAGTTGAGTGAAACACCTAATAGTGAAGAATTGAGGAGTGGACGTAAGGTTTGTTAACACTTGAAACACTATAAACATTATGTGTTCTTTCTTTCTACTTTTCTTTTAATCTCTAAACACCTTACCTCACCTTCCTTCTAAATTTTTTTTAGTTTCCCACCAATTTAACCCTCCTTCTTGGTGTTGAAGGGCCAACAAGTGCTATTAGAGCCTAAGTCTCATTTCAAGCCTTAATTGCATGATAAAAGATTAATGACACAAGAAGGAATCCACACCCATCTCAAACTATATTTTAATGGATACGATCATACTCATTGAAAGTATAGATGGAAATATACTTGGACTACAATGTGGTGGATCTTTGGGACATCATAGCAAAAGAGTAGAAGCCACCTACTAAGGTGGTTAATGGAAGTGAAGAATTCATCCCAAAAGAAGAATGGGTTAAAGCTCACAAGAGATCTAATGGCAGAAATAAGAGGGTTATGGCAATCCTTCTTAGCTCTTTATCAAGAGAAGAAATAGGATGAGTCCAACATTACCTCCTAGCTTATGGGATATGAAAGGCCTTAAAAAACTACCATGAAGGAACTACATTGGTGAAGTCCAGCAAACTAGAGATGTATGTGACTGAATGGGAGCTATTTACGATGAAAGAGAATGAAAGCATCATAGATATGATGAATAGGCTCCTTTCAATTGTCGCAAACATGAAGAAATTCATAAGGATTCTCACTAATCACATGGTAAACTCAAAAATTCTTAAATATTTACCACTTGAAAAGTTTAGTGCTAGAGTTTACAGCATCCAAGAGTCATATCTTAAGATTAAAAAGGTGTAAACTGATGTTCTCATAGGCAAGCTTCTAACTCATGAGCTAGCCTTAAAAAAGGATGAAAAGATGAAAAAAATGAGCGGGCAAGGAGAGGGCAAAGAGACAAAACAGACAAAGCAGAAAAGAAGACTCTGGCTCTCAAATCTATATTCAAATAAAAGGAACCAGAAGTTATTTCAAGTGAAAAAGATAATGATAAAGAAGATGAGGAGTTGGTCATGTTTTTAAGAAGAAGAAAGGGGACAATGAGAAGAGGAAGAACTTCAAAGCAACTTAGGATGACAGCTCAAGTGAAGAGGATAAAGAGGAGAATGCTTCATGACACAAGATGACTCTTTAAATAAGGTAAGCTCTTCACCCCATTCTTATGAAAATTATGGTGAATTAGATGATGTAGATGATAAACTCTTAAAAGCTCTCACTTTGAGATGTGACAAACACAAGTCACAAATGAAACCTTACAAGAAAAAATGCTCCAAACTAAAGGATGACTTTAAATCCTTAAACAATCTTGTAAGTGAGTTGAGGACTTCCAATGAATAACTCAAGAAATTTATTAAGAGTCTCTCTAAATCATCTTCTTCTCTAATTTCCTTAAGAAAGGAAAATGATACCTTGAAAGAAGAAGTAATTGAGCTTAGAAATTTCATTTCTAAGTTTCATAAAGGGAAGGAAGCTTTAGGTACATTAATTATATCTCAAAGACCTCTTTTAATTAGACATGGCCTTAGCTTTAATGCAACATTCTCCCCATCTAATCCCCCTTTCATAACCTTAATTAGAGCCTCAGCACCTCAGTCATCTAGTATTGAGATAGTTAGAAGGAAAAGTGCTCAAAACACTAAGCCACCATTGCCCAAAGGCAAAGGGAAGGCATATAAAGGCTCAAAGCCTTTGCTAAAGAGGGTTAATCATGCATATATTCACACCAAGAAAATTACTCAGCCCATCACACATAGAAAGTTTACTTCAACTCCTTACCATTCATGCTCATGCTCACACTCACATCATCATGGTATGAGAAATAGCCCTACTCATACCAAAGCCATGTATAGGAGGAAGACTCACAAGTCTAAACTCCAATATCATTATTACATGAAGTTTGCTCATATTAACATTCATTGTTATATTAGGAAGGCTTAGCATAAATTAAAGGACCTTTCTAGCCCTAACCCCTTAAGACCTAAGTATGTTTGGGTACCAAAACAAAAATGATTTATTTATGTTGTGTAGGATTGTTTGGCAACCACTAATGAAATGAATGATTAGCATGTGAATAGTGGATGCTCAAAGCACATGGCAGAAAATAAGAAGTTATTCATGGCCATAAAAGAGAAGAAAGGTGGCTATGCCACTTTTGGAAATAATGCTAAGGGTAAGGTAATTGGCATTAACACTATTAGTAAGAATGGTTATTCTCTCATTGATGATATTTTACTTATAGATGGATTACAACATAATTTGATTAGTGTAAGTCAATTATGTGATAAGGGTAATAAAGTCACTTTTGACCTTAGAGATGCCAAGTTATCACCTTGGTAGATAAGAAGGTAGTCTTCAAGGATGAAAGGAAAGACAATACCTATCTAATTGACATAGACAATTTAGCTAACCAATCTTTCAAGTATGTTGTGTCACTTAGCAATGAAGCTTGGCTTTGGCATAGAAGACTTGGACATGCTAGCATGGAACTCCTACAAAGCTTATCAAAAGGAAAGCTCGTGGAAGCTCTTCCCAAGCTAAAGTTCTCAAAAGACAAGACATGTGGACCATGCTAAAATGGGAAAGCAACATCAATCCTCTTTCAAAGTAAAAAATGTTGTAAGTACATCTAGATCTCTTCAACTTATCCATATGGACTTAATCGGACCTACTACAAGTGCTAGTTTAGGTGGAAAATATTATGCGTTTGTCCTAATGGATGATTACTCTAGGTTTACTTAGATATCCTTTCTAGCTCATAAGCATGACACTTTTGATGCTTTCAAATGTTTTGCAAAAAGAGTTCAAAATGAAAAAAAAGGTTACTTCATTTCTTCTATAAGGAGTGACCATGGAAAAGAATTTCTAAATGATTCTTTTGAATCTTATTACTTAGAGAATGAGATTTTTGATAACTTTTTAACTCTAAAAACACCACAACAAAATGGTGTTGTAGAGAGGAAAAACATAACACTAGTAGAGATGATTAAAACTATATTCAATAAGTATTCATTACCTAATTATTTTTGGGCTGAAGTTATCAATACTTCATGTTATATTACAAATCGTGTTTTCAAAACACTCATTCTTAATAAAACTTCTTATGAGCTTTGGAATGGTAGAAAGGCTAAGTTGTCATACCTAAGAGTGTTTGGATGTAAGTGCTACATCTTAAATACCAAGGATAATCTTGAAAAATTTGATTCGAAAAATAAATGAAGGTATTTTCCTAGGATATTCCACCTCTAGCAAAGTCTATAAAATTTTCAATAAGCGTACTATGATTGTTGAAGAGTTTTTGAATATTGTGTTTGATGAAGGCAAGTCATCAAGAGAAGATAAGGAACCTCAACGTCAACAAATGGAAATCCCAAATCAAAATCTTCCCAAGGATTAAAGATTCTCTAAGCATCACCCAAACGACTTAATCATTTGTTATACATCCAAAGGTGTAAGTACTATATCTCAACTCAATTCTTTAGATAATAATCTTGCATTTGTTTCTCAATTTGAGCCAAAACATATTGATGAGGCTCTTAATGATAAGAGTTAGGTAATTGCTATATAAGAGGAACTCAACCAATTTAAGAGAAACAATGTATGAAAACTTGTTCTTAGGTCTAAGGGATACCCTTTTATAGGATGCAAGTGGGTGTTTAGGAGTAAGTTAGATGAACAAGGTTTCATTACTAAAAACAAGGCTAAATTGGTTGCTAAGAGGTACAATCAAGAGCAAGGCATTGATTATGATCAAACCTATGCCCCCATAGCAAGATTAAAGGCCATTAGGATTCTTTTAGCATATGCGTGTCACATGAATTTCAAACTCTTTTCAAATGGATGTTAAAAGTGTATTTTTAAATGGTCTCATTGATGAGGAAGTTTATGTTGAACAACCTCCTGGTTTTGAATATCATATCTTTCCAAATCATTTTTAAGTTAAATAGAACTTTGTAAGGGTTAAAATAAGCTCCAAGAGCTTAATACAAAAGGCTTAATTCATTTCTTTTGCAAAATGATTTTGAAAAATGAAGGGTTGATATAACCTTATTCGTTAAAAGACACAATTGTGATACACTCATTGTGCAAATATATGTTGATGATATCATATTTGGTGCTACTAATGGATCTCTTTGTAAAGACTTTACTGAGTATATGACTAAAAAATTTGAGATGAGCATAATGGGAAAGCTCAAATTCTTTTTTTGGCGTACAAATAAAGCAAATCAAAGAAGGAATTTTCATTAACCAAGCTATGTACACAAAGGATGTACTCAAAAAATTTGGTATGGAAGGATGCAAAGTAGCAAAGACACCAATGAGTGTTGCCATCAAACTAGACAATAATGAATCAGGTAAATTTGTTGATGAGAAGAGATATCGAGGTATAATTGGTTATCTACTCTATCTTACTACTTTTAGACTGGATATCATGTTTAGTGTATGCATGTGTGCTAGATTTCAATCTTGTCCTAAAGAATCACATTTTAATGCTGTGAAAAGGATTTTTAAATATTTACATGTCGTATTACATTTGGGTTTACGGTATCCTAGAGATTCATCATTTAACCTTGTGGATTATATCAGTATTCTTCTAGATAGAAAAAGAACTTCTAAAACTTATCAATTTGTAGGAGAATGATTAGTGTCTTGGTTTAGTAAGAAGTAAGTTTCAGTTGCCTTATCACTGCCAAAGCAGAATATGTGACTTACGAGTTATTGTTGTTGTACCTAAGTTCTTTCGATGAAACAACAATTAAAGGATTATGGTAAAGTTGTTAATCATATTCCCATCAAATGTGATAATACTAATACTATAAATCTTGCAAAGAATCCCATCCAACACTTTAAGAGTAAACATATTAATATCATACATCATTTTCTTAGAGATTATGTCCAAAATGATGATGTAATATTAGAATTTATAGATAGTAATTATCAACTTAAGGATAATTTCACTAAACCTCTCAATGAAAAAAGAATGAACTTCATTAAGAAATAGTTAGGAATGCTTGATGGAAGCTCCCTAAAGTGAAAGTTGGATCTTTGAGAATGCTCCGTGTTTGATGTATTGTTTTGAATGATTGTTTGTTATATTTGATGGATGTGTAGTATACTTCTTTGGATGTCTGAATTCTTTATGCAATTATACATCTTTATGACAATTTGCATGAACTAAGCATCAATATATTAAGTGGATCATAACTTAGAAGTTTAAATCTTATCTTTTCATGTTTTTGCCTCATAATTTGTGGTCACTACTTTCTTTTTCACAGTCACAATTTATAGATACTTGTCAATCCTTCGGTTATCCACCATTTTACGGTCGTTGTTTTCAATCTCTACCACAAATCTTTTCAAAGTTCAAAAGTTTTGACCATTAAGTTTGTTGGTTTTTAAGGATTTTTTGTCTATTACTCAAATATTTTGTAATTACTAGTCGTGACTTTCAGTTCGTAGTCGTGAATTTGAGTAACTATCAAACATTAACTGCTTTGACTGCTAACTAGTGACACCCCTTTATTAAATGCAAATTTAACTATTTGTTACCGTTTTTACACCTTTTCGTTGTCTATTTAAACCTTTGTAACAGTGTTTTAACTCACATTTACACAATCTATTCATCTCTATTCATTCTTACACCTTAAACCTTCTTCAAATCCTTTCTCTTCTCTAATAGCTCTTAAAAAGGCTTCTGAGCAAAAAAACGGAAAGGCATAGCCCAACCCTCTGGTCCTCCTACCCTTCATCTGATGAAAGGGATCATTAAGGAAGAAAAGGACCGCTACAAAGTCATTGCTTCCAAAATTATCTAACCAAATAAGATTCCTTCAACCTTTCTCCTTGAATCACTTAGAATCAAGGATGAAATCCATGCCTACCTCTATAATATGGGATGGAATGAGTTCATCTTCAGAGACGAGCTTGGCTATGAAGAAATAGTGCCAAAATTCATGTGCTCAATTACCTTGAGCCATAGAGCAGAATCATGAGTAGGACAGTATGGGTTAATTTTCAGGGCTTTTAGGGATCTTTTCTTTATTACTTTTGAGCAACTTTCTAACCTCTTCAATCTTCAAGTGAGGGATGACATTTTGTTCATCATTTCTGCACTTGATATCATATACTCAGAGTTTTGGTCCGAAATATCTATTGAAACCAAATGTGACCAAAAAACCTTCTTAGCCAAATATATCTGAACTCTTCCCAATTGGCTTCTTTATTATATCATCACATTCTCTGTAAATGCAAAAGGTGATGATAAAAGGACCTAGCCTTTCTTTTCGGCTTAACTAAAAATAAGTCTATCCAAATCAGCCGATACCTTGCGGATCAATTGATTCACATGAGTATTAAGCCAAAAAGCTAATTTTTTCTACCCTCTTATGTAACTGTAACATATTGTTATGTGGGTGCACTCAATGAGGAAAATGAAAAATTCCTCACCAAAAAGTATTTGCCATGCCACGATTTTCTTAACTTGCCCTACCTTGTAAATACTAAGGCCATAGATTATGATTCTTATACATACACTTTGGGTTTCATTTAGGGCAAAAAAGTTAGAGATTTCTCAAGCCTCAAAAAGGAAGAGGCTAGTCATAAAAGAAGGTGCTCAGTCCATTCCACCTCCCCAACCTATGCAATCTCTCTCTCCTCAATCAACAAGAAACTAGACAAGGTTATAAGGATGATTAAGAGAAGATTCCTTTTACTCTCTTACCTCCATGTAATTTTGTGGATCTTCAAAAAAAGGTTGGTGCTACTCCTTGGCACCTCCTTGACTTTGAGGATTGGGAGGACACTCCTAAAGAAGAAGATGATAAAAAAAAAGTAGAGGAAGGTGATGAAGCTCAAGGAGGATGTGCAGATAAATAAATTGATAACTTCATAGATGATGATAGCTCTCTAATATTCTAGTTTTCTCTTAGGCCTTTAGTGTTTTCTTTTATTTCTTTTACTTCTTTATTTTCTTGTAAGTATGTGATCCCACAGTTTTCAATGAATAAAAGTGTTATTTTCTTTGTAATTGTTGATTCATATACTTACTTACCATGTGTGATTGCTCTATACTTATTTCATATACTTGTTTATCATATCTAATTATTCTATCTCAATGTATGCTTCATATGTTTGTCACCTATGCACTTTTACTTCAATGTTTAAGTTTCCTCTCTTTTTGATCTTGCCAAAGGGGGAGAGAAATATTAGCAAAAGAATGTGCATGATATACTATAAAGGAAGTATAAGTTGAGGGGAGCAATGAGAACAATCTAATTCAAAATATAAATCCTTGACAAACTTATTTGATCAATAAGTTTTTTTTTTTTTAATTGTTGACCATTTCAACGTCATACTCATGTAATTCATTTTCCTCAAGTAAAATCAATCTAAGTTGTCAAAATAAAAAAGGGGTAGATTGTTAGACTAAGTTGATCAAACCTAAGTCAAATACCTCTTTTGATCTTGACAATGAAGATTGATAGGTACGAATGTCTTATTTAAGTGTTGTTTTTGCAGTTTCTAAGTTAGGTTTACATTGGAAGTTGGATGAGAATCTAAATCTCTAGCATTGAGTAAGACATCTAAATTCGTAGTCAGGATTCTCTAAATAGCGACCGTGACCTTGCAACAAGGATGGATGAACTTAGGCCAGATGAATTCGTGGAGGAAATCACAACTACAATCTAGTCGAGGAAGACTTGAATAACACACAGAGAGATTCGCGGTGGTGTTTGCGTCCAAAGTCACGATCATAAATTTTATAGCTGAAATGAGGGAATTGAGTTTGTAACCATAATATTCCAAGTGTCCAAGATGACCATTGGGATATCAAAATTCGTGAAGGTGAAGCACTTGCAATGACCATGATCTAAGAGAGTGTTTTCTCCTTACCAAATAAAAGAATTCGCGATCCATGTCACGTCCAAGAAGAATCTCAATCGCAACCATGACTTTTGGTTGGTTAGTCAAACACAACGATTATATTTCTTGAAGCATACAACGACTATATTTCTTGGAGCACCAATGGTAGTAAGACACGTTAAATAACCATTAGACACAAAACAAGGTTATTTACCGTGATTTCAGTCTTTTCAATTCAAATTAAAAATTCGAGATCGCGAAATGCTAGTCACGACTGTGAAATCAGTCTAATAGACATTTAATGTAAAATCTGTCTTTCTTACCTTAGAGATTTAGGCATAGTTTGTTAGTACCGTCTCTTTAGTAGATGTTGCCTAAAAATATTCCACCAAACAAACATGAATGCAAAGAGAATTTCATTAATTGTAGCCAAACTCTTGCAAATTTGCTACACAACTTCTTATTCTTTGATTGTGAGTTATTATCATTAGGTGTAAGCATTAAGTATTTAGGTTGAGAGTTAGCCTAGCTATCAAAACTCTTGTAATAGGTTAAAGTGTGAGCCTATGTAAACATTTGAGTGAGGTTTTGTGTGAGCCTTGAAACACAAATTATAGGGTTGTATGTGAGCCATCAAAAAACATATTGTACAAGTTTGGTGTGGGTTTGGAAACACCATTTTTAAGTTGAGTGAACTACCTAATAGTAAAAAATTGAAGAGTGGACGTAGGGTTTGTTAACACCCGAACCACTATAAACATTGTGTGTTTTTTCTTTCTACTCTTTTTTCAATCTCTAAACACCTCACCTTCCCTCCAAATTTTTTTTAGTTTCCCACCAATTCAACCCCCTTCTTGGTGCTCAAAGGCTAACAAGATTATTAGAAGATTTTAGGTCTAAGCCTGGTTAAAGTATTAATGGAATTATAGATAGGTAGGTAGAGAGCTAAGGTACATAATTGTTAGGATGAAAGCTTAGAGGGTTAGGGATTTGGCTTTAAAGAAAATTAATAGGGATGAAGTAGAGCAATATAACAAAATAACTAAGTATAAGCTTAAGTTAGAAAAAACCAATCCAGGTATAATAATTGAATTTCAAGGTGATGGTAATCAGTTCAATAAGATATATGTCTACTTGGGGCCATTTGAGTATGCTTTTAAGGAACGATGCAGACCCATAATCTTCATAGATGGATGTTGGTTGAAAGCACATATAGAGGCTAGCTACTCTATATCCTAGTTATTGATCCCAATGATTGCATTTTTCCAATTATCTATGTAGTGGTGAAGAAACAGAAAAAGGAAAATTTAGTATGGTTCTTGAGTATATTGAAAGATGATTTTGAAATATACAACAACCACAGTTGGGTCTTTATGAGTGATAAGCAAAATGTATGTCAATTGCACTTATATATATCTAATGCTTTTTATTACGTGTCAATTATACTGATATATGTCTAATGCTTTAGTATACGAGGCCTTGTAAGTGCAATTGTGATGTTGTTCCCTCACTCAAGACACAAGAGATGTGACATGCACTTGTGCACTAATTTTTCGAGGACTTTCAAAGGCAAAAAACTCAAGGATATGTTATAGAACTATGCCAAAGCTAGCTACCAAGCCAAACTTGATGAAACATTAAAGAAAATTGAAGAGAAAAACCTAAAAGCAAAAGAATGGCTTAGGGAAAGACCATGTTAGCATTGGTGCAGAGCACACTTTTTAATAATAGCATGATATGACATCCTCTTAAACAACATGGTTGAATGTTTCAATAAATATATCATTGATGCTAAGAATATGGCAATAATAATCATGTTTGAGATTATAAGAACCAACTTGATGAAGAGGTTGTTTCCTAGAAACAATGCATAAAGAAAAATGAAGGATTGATATGCCCCAAAATTAAAAAAAAAAAAATAACAAAACAACAACTATGCATACTTGGGTAAGCCAATATTAATGGCTCTCCTAGGATTCCAGTGGTACCTAATGATGGGTAGTTTATCATGGATCTTGAAAAGAAAACTTATACATGTAAGAGGTGGTCATTGACAAAAATTCTATGTAGTCATGTAGTGACAAGCATTATGGGTGATAATGAAGAATCAAAACCTTAAGTGTCTAACTGGTACCATGTTACAACATACTTAAGGGTTTACAGTTATGTAATCGACTCAATCATTAGACATTGACAAAAATTCTATGTAGTCATGTAGTGACAAGCATTATGGGTGATAATGAAGAATCAAAACCTTAAGTGTCTAACTGGTACCATGTTACAACATACTTAAGGGTTTACAATTATGTAATCGACTCAATCATTAGACATGACCTATGGCCAATAACTCAAAGAAGTATCAAATTTATTCCTTTTACACTAATGAAAATGCATAGGGGTAGAAAGCAAACTGCTTGGAGAAAAAAGGTTGAAGAACTTGAAAGGACAACAGTAACAGCTAGGGGCAAGCTATCTAAAAAAGGAAGAAAATGACTCACTTCATATGTAAGCAAAGTGGTCATAATACTGCAATTCATGGTCAAGGACTAAGGTAATTGTTATAATTTTTATTATGGCTTAGCATATACTTGTTTTTTTTTTAATAGGCCTTTTGCTTTATTATGATTTAGGGCAAAAAGAATATGAATATTTCATCAAGCCAACAAAGTCCTCCCACCATTGTGAGATTGACATCAAAGCTCTATATGTTTTTCATATTTTATTTAGCATGTTATGACATTTTAGATATATGTTTACAATATCATACTTATTGCAGGGTACTAGTAGTCAAGCAATTCAAGATCAAGTAAAGTAAGCAATTCAGGGCCAAGCAAAGTAAACAATACAGGGCCAATCCAACCAACGCAATGCCAAGCCAATCCATTACTAAGCCAAGCATCAACAGTTACTAGTATTTCACAACCAACAATATTAGCTAGCTGGATTGTCAAAAGATTTGTTGCAGTTAAGAAAATGTCTGCTACAAATGCTAGAAAACCAACCAAAAGAGTGAGGGTTATCCCAAGAAGATATAAAGATTAATTAATCTTTTATTTCGTTGGATTCTCATGTATATTTTTATAGTTAGACTTGATAAGAACATTATCCATTGGCAATTATATTATCTTTAAAGCAAGTCTATGTACATGTTAGTCTTCATTGGAACATTATCCTAAGCAGGTCTATCTTTAAGGTAATTCTATATTTTGATTGTTCAATCAATGTGAAACAATTAGTATTTTATTCAATGAAGAGTTAATTTTGAACAATTGTTCATGTTTAGTTCTTTTATTGTGATTTTTAATTCAATCATACTTTGCTATTTAATTATTTAATGTTGAAACATAAGGTAAATTCATCTTCTATGATTGTTATTCTTTACATTATTTTATTCCATTTTCCAAATTTGAGTTCATAAATGACACAAATAACACATAATAATGTACAATTCATTCTAAGATTCTAAAAACACAAATAATAAATTGTCATTACTTTAACCAAATTTTACATTACAATTTCCTATTCCACTAAACAACCTTAACTAACATTCTCCTTTTACATCATCTTGCACCCAACAACAACCAAAACTACTAGAGAAATAGCAGAAGCCAAGTCCACCTACTCACCACAATATTCTTTTTGTTCTAAAAAACCCTCCTTTCCATTTTCTCAAGTCTTTTTTCATTCTTCATTCTTTTTATCTTTCTCAACAAATTAGTACGATTTGATTAGCTTATGGGATAAACTTAGGATCCACCTACTTAGAAGTCACAATACCCTCTTCTTGTTTGTGAATAACAATATCAAACATAAAAAAAAAAAGGGAACAACTTTACTTCAAATAGAAAACTCAAATTAGAGATCAATAAACAATTCATCCTAGATGCACTTACCTCATAATACACAAAGTCTAATAACCTCTTTCTAAGTAAGGATGTAAATGAGTTGAATCGAGTCGAGAATTAACTTATTCAAGCTTGATTCATTTATAAATAAGTCAACTATTTAAAAATCATTTAATGAACAAGCCGAGCTCAAGTCGAGTATCATCAAGATTGCATAAAATTTATGAGCTCAAACGAGCTTAAAAGAGTAGGAAATTTTTTATTAGAATTAAATTATAAATAAAATTAGTAATAATTTTTTTTTAAAAAATAAGATTTCTATTTTTAAAACTTAATATATTTATTAATATTTACATAAAAAAAATTAAATATTACATTATATATGTAAATTACAATATCAAATATATATTATTTGCTATATATTTTTAATTAATATATTTTTAGAAAGCATTTTTATACATATTATAAATAAATATATATAACTACATTTATTACTAAGTTGGTTCATGAGTTTACGAGTTGGGTGTTGATAAACTTAAGATTAACTCATTAAATTAACGAGTCGAGCTTGAGCTTGATTTTAAAGCTCATAATAAATGAGTTGAGTTTGAATCGATTTTTATCAAGTCGAGCTTCAAGTATTTTGCGAACATATTTGGTTCATTTACACCCCTACTTCTAAGGTTTTCATCCCTTTAAAAAGTCATCACCATTAATTATTTTCCATAGCCGTAAACAGGTAAATAGGAAGTGTTAGACTAGGTTATTCAAACCTAAGTCAAGACTCTCTTTTGATCTTGACAATATAGATTGAAAGGTTTTTAATATCAATTTTAAGTGTTGTTTTTGCAGTTATTAAGATAGAATCTCATTAGGAGTTGAATAAAAGTGATTAGAAGCAAGAAACTCCAAGTATGAAAATCTGCCTTCGAAATTAGCGATCGCAAATTTGGAGCAGCGACCGAGAATTTCAAAAAAGTAGCTATTATAGCTGTTGAGATTCAAAAGTAGCGACCGCGAATTTCAGTAGCGATTGCGAATTTCAGAAACAAGATCTTCATGTTAGACAAACGATTTCAAATTGACAATCGCGTCCGATAAGGAAAATAGCGATTGCGAATTTGAAGTAGCGACCGCGAAGTATTATATCCATTAGAAAGATCCAACAACTCGTTTTTGGAAAGACCAATGGTTTCATACCACGTGGACTAGCCGTTAGACACAATTCAAAAATAGCGACCACGAATTTCATCTGACGAACATTTAATGCAAGATATATCTAGCATAACTTAGAGATTTGGACATAGTTTATTTGTAACGTCTCTTTGGTGGTTATTGCCTATAAATACACCACCAAATGGACCTGAATAAAAGAGGATAACCATTTGATATGTGCCAAAACTCTTGCTAAGTTAATTCTCATCTTTAATTTTTTATTTCTTTGTATATAGTTTGGTGTGAGCTTTAAACACCTTTTGGGTTTGAGAGTTAGCCCTTGTTTAGAAACTCTTGTATAGGTTTTAGTGTGAATCTTGAAAACACTTGTAAGAGGTTTTAGTGTGAGCCTTTAAAACAATTATAAGAGATTTTTGTGTGAGCATAGAAAACATAAGTTGTAAGGTTTGGTGTGAGCCTAAACACTAAGTTGAGTGTGAGCTTGTAAAACACTAGTGATTGAGTGAAATACCCAATTGGTGAATTGGAGAGTGGATATAGGCTTGGTTAATACCTGAACATTATAAAACTCTTGTGTTCATTCTTCTCCTACCATTTTCTCTAATCTTTCATTTTTGTGTGCTTCCTCTAAAATTGAAAGTCCAAATTTGTCACCAATTCAACCCCCCCTTCTTGGTGCAAGAGGGCCAATAATTGGGATCAGAGCCAAGTCTCAATTTAAGCCTTAATTGTGTGAGAAAAGATCAATGGTACAAGAAGGAGTCCACTCTTATCTTAATCCCTGCTTTAATGTTAATGATTATGCTCTTTGGAAGCATAAAATTGAGATCTATCTTGATAGTGATTTCATCAACTTATGAGATTATATTCTTGAAGAGTGAAAGCCTCTAACAAAGATGGTTAAAGGAGTAGAGGTGGCAATTATAAGAGAAGAATGGAGTGAAGCACAAAGGAAGGAAAATGGGAAGAATAAGAGGGCAATGGTTATTCTTCTAAGCTCCATGCCAAGAGAAGAAAATAGAAGAGTCCAACATTGCCAAACTACACATGCCATATGGAAAGCATTAGAAAACTATCATGAGGACACAACTCTTATGAAATCAAGTAGATTAGAGATGTATGTGACATAGTGGGAGTTCTTCATGATGAAAGACTATGAGAGCATCACAAAATGACAAATAGACTCCTCTCTATTGTCATAAACATGAAAAAGTTTGGAATGATTCTTACCAACTATGAGGTAAACACTAAAATCCTCAAATCTTTTCTATTAAATAAATTTGGTGTAAGAGTGTACAACATTCAAGAGTCTAATCCAAAGATTGGGAAAGTGCCAACCAATGTCCTTATTGGTAAACTTCTCACTCATGAGATGACTCTCAAGAAAGACGAAGAGATGAAGAAGCTAAGAGAATAAAAACACAAAGAGGAGAAGAAAGCTCTAGCTTTCAAAGCTCAAGAAGATTATTCAAGCTCAAGTGACTCAAATGAAAGTGATAAAAAAGAAAAAGAGCTTACCAAAATATCAAGAAGAACCAAGCAATTGATAAAAAGGAGAAGAGAAAAAAGAATTCGAAGAAAGTCATCTTCTTATCATCACAAGAAAAAGAAGAAGTCCTTTAAGGCTACTTGGGATGATGATTCAAGTGATGAAGATGAAGATGGAGATTTAGCAGTAAACTTTTGCTTCATAGCTCAAGAGGACTCCTCCAAAGAGGTAAGTACTTCTCCACACTTTTATGATGATTATGATGCACTTGATGATATAGATGATGAGCTTTTAGAAGCTCTCACTTTGAAATGTGACAAATATAAGTCACAAATGAAAACTTACAAGAAAAAATATTCCAAACTAGAGGATGATTTTAAATCTTTAAACAATCTTGTAAGTAAATTGAGGACTTCTAGTGAAGAACTCAAAAAGTCACTAGAGAGTCTTTCTAAGTCTTTATCCTCTCTTAACTCTTTGAGAAAGGAAAATAATTCTTCAAAGGATGAAGTTATCGAACTTAGAAACTCCATCTCTAAATTTCATAAGGGGAATGAAGCTTTGGATATACTAATTATATCTCAAAGACCTTCTTTAGTTAGACATGGTTTAGTCAATGAAGCCTATTCACCTACTTCTTCACCCACTACATTTATTAGAGCATCAACACTTTAAACTTTAAGTATTGAGGTCATGGGGAAGAGAGGTGCCCCTAACATTAAGCCTCCTAAGCCTAAGGGCAAAAGGAAGACTCTCCCAAGCTCTAGAGCTAAGACTCAAAGAGCAAAATATGCTTACATTTATAACAACAAGCATGATTACCCATATAATCATAGAAAATTCTCCTCTATTTCTCATCACTCATGCACTTACATACACTCTCACCACCCAAGTATAGGAAGTCCCTCTACTCATACTATAGTTGTGCATAGGAGAAAGACTCACAAGTCTAAGCTCCAATGTCATTATTGCATGAGATATGGGCATATCAATGTATTTTGCCACATTAGGAAGACACACCTCAAATTGGAGAACCCTTCCAAGACTAACCCCCAAGGACCTAAGTATGTTTGGGTACCAAAACAAAATGTTTGATATTACAGGATGAGAACTCCTTCACCAAATTCTCATCATGGAAAATCTATAGGTGAATGGAGATTTTTAACGAAGAAGGGATAAAAGTTTCAAATGGTTATT
>CATIWR010143497.1:0-22940 GCA_949677035.1 Omphalea diandra
TTTACTTTACCTGCTATCTCCAACAAAATCAGTGGACACCACATCCTCTTCAGTGTAACCCAAAATCCCCTTGAGCTTGCCTTCAGACTCCTCCCTGCATACCATCAGAATGAACAAAAAATTAATTAATATACAAGAATAGAATCATCCAATTCCAAAAGCAGTCTACCTGCATTCTCTAAAAAGCCAAAAAAATAAAAAAATAAAAAAAAAGAAGGAAGAATTGATGTATACGTACTTGATGGCAGCCTTGACAGCCTCATATGTTGCCTTCTTTTCAAGCCTGACTGTGAGGTCAACAACAGAAACATCCACCGTTGGAACACGGAATGACATTCCAGTCAATTTGCCATTGAGTGCTGGAAGAACCTTTCCAACAGCCTAAGTAATAATATAACCACAAAGCAACAGCTTCTATCAATTAACCATTTATTTTACGGGAGAATTAACCATTAAAAGATAAAAGAATGAGCCTTTAACCTTGGCGGCACCAGTGCTGCTAGGAATGATGTTGAAGGAAGCAGCTCTTCCACCTCTCCAGTCCTTCATTGATGGCCCATCAACAGTCTTCTGGGTGGCTGAATGAAAAGGGAAAGCAGACTAAATTTCACATTCTCCTCAGGAGCATAACACCAACAAATTATGTACAAAAAGGTAAATTACCAGTAATGGAGTGGACAGTGGTCATTAGACCCTCAACAATTCCAAACCTATCATGAATAACCTACACAACAGCACAAGATAACATTAAATTAGTCTTCCAACTAATAAACAAAACATCCATGCTTTAAAAAAAAAAAAAATTGGAAATGAGGAGTACCTTGGCCAAGGGGGCAAGGCAGTTGGTAGTGCAGCTAGCATTGGAAACAACGTCGAGTTCAGGCTTGTATTCCTTCTCATTCACACCCACAACAAACATGGGTGCATCTTTGCTTGGGGCAGATATAATAACCTTCTTAGCACCGCCCTGAACAACAATAATAAAAAGAATCCACCTCAAACGCTGAAATGTAAACTTAGATCTAACCCACCCATCCTCAACAATAATAAACTGGAGGCCTGACCCTTAGCACATAAATTTAGATCCAAAGATTCCTCAATCTTCACTACGCTTATAAAAAATAATATAGTATCACATCTGCCAATGCAAATTTCACATATAAAAACCACTAACCTTCTAAAGTAATCACCAATAACTTTCATATGACTAACAATATGAAAATTAAAACTGAAAAAGACAGTCATAAAAAATAAAATAAATCTTGTGGTAGGTTACTATAAGCCAAACCTTCCATATTAAATCTCCACAACCAAGCATATCATGCAATGAAAGAATTTTAAGATCAAACCTTAGGAATTAGCCAAAAGGGTTTTTAATAATAGACATATTGCCATGAAATTACTAATGAACTAATGAATCTTTGGTTCAATCATATTGAAGTCACCCCTCAAGAAAAGGCAAGGTTTAAAGCTCAAAATGCAGGTAGATTTTAAAAACACAAACACATCATTTAAGGGGAAAAAAAACATTTATATAGAAAACAATAGATGAAGAAAGAGACCTTCAAGTGAGCAGCAGCCTTGACCTTGTCAGTGAAAACACCAGTGGATTCAACAACAAACTCAGCCCCAGTCTGGCCCCATGGAATTTCCTCTGGGTTCCTAAATATCGACAAAACGAAACCAAACATCATACGAAGCCCAAGCCCATAATCTTAACCCAAACACAATAACTAAAAGACAAACGTTTTTTTTTTTTTTTTACCTGATCCCGAAGACAGAGACTGGTTTGTCACCAAAAAGAAGTGTTTTCTCGTCCTTCACCTTCACATCACTGTGCTTCCAGTGCCCATGAACCGTATCATACTTAAACATGTATGTCTGCACATCAAACACCAATCAAATCATTAGCGATTCAAAACGAAAAACTTATTACATAGTTGAAAAAAAAAAAAGAAAAAAGACTGCGTACCATGTAATCAGTAGAAATGAAAGGATCGTTGATAGCAACAAGTTCAATATCATTCCTTTGAAGGGCCACCCTTGCAACCAAACGGCCAATCCTTCCAAATCCTAAAACAATAAAAACCCATTTCTTAAACCCATCAACCAACACCATTGAAGCAAAAAAAAAAAGACCCAGATCAGAGAAATTACCATTGATACCAATCTTAATCTTCTTCTCCACCGCTGTACCAAAACAACAAAAGCTCACATTATTAATCATGTAAGTGCTAAATTTTTGGGATCAGTAAGAGAAACTACTTCCTTTCAATGCAGCAACCGAGACAGATTTAGTATAAACAAACCAAAAACTTATTAAGTGTTAGAGACATTACCCATTTGCTAAAAACGAAAAATGAGAGCGTTAGTATAAGGAAATGCTGATTATAGCACAAAGAGATTACAGTGAGGAGACAATTGCTAATCCATGGGTATATAAAGAACGCAAAACAGAAGGTTGGTTGTGCATTTTTTTCAATGATTTTTTTGAATTTTCTTGGGGAAAAAAGAAAAATAGATTGCGCCCGTTGATTTTCAGAACCTTGTATTAGCCGCTGATTTTACCGTGGGTTTAACCAAAGGAACCACAGGCGCTATTTGGCACTATTTGGCATGTGGGCACAGTTTCGACTGGATGAATAGAGAAGTGTTTTCACGGGCATTGATGAGAGTATGGATTGGTTTATTCTGGAATAGGAATATTCGAATTTCGTATACTGATTGTCTGGTGGGCTCGAGATTGGTGGGCGAGGAGAGTAATTGGTTGATGGTGAAGTTACCGTCATTTTTACCGTTTCTATACCATGAAAAGTCATTATGTTTTCTAGAACAAAATAATTTTCTCATGGTAAAAGTCGTTTGGTGATGAAGTTGTTTCTTTTTTGCGTTTTTCTTTGTTCATAAATTCAATCTTTAAACTTCAAAATTGTCATGACTCAATTTAGATGGTCACCTATATGCCTAAATTAAGATTAATTAGTCGCAGACTCAGGGTTGTGAAATATAATTATGATAATAAAATTTAAATTAAATTTAATATTTTTAATTAATATAGTAAATAATTATTATTTTATAAAAAATTATTACTAAGCAAATAAAATAATAAAAATAATTTTTTTTAAATTTATAATTGTGTGCAAAGATAATTGTAATAAATAAAGTATTTCATCGGTTGATTAACATTTTTAATTTTTATGTGATGTAATTTTAAGAAAAAATTTATTAAATTTAAATGAAATCAAATAAATAATATTAAGTATTTCATAATAAAAATTAAAATTAATATTTAGTTACAAATTACATATGTGTATGTGATATATTTTTAAAAATGATTATTTACTGATTTGTAGATTCAATTGATTATTTACTGATTTGTAGATTCAATTTTATGTGACATAATTTTAAAATAAAATTTATTAAACTTAAACTTCTAACAATCCATTAGATCATTGTCTTTCTTTCAAAAAATAATTTATTAGACTATTGTTGCTCTTTATATATTTAGAATTTTAAATAATTAAGAGAATTAATTTAAATTTTATCCTCATATTTAGAACAAATTTTACTTTTACATTTTTTTAATTTCTTATTTAAAAGTTATTTAGAATTTTACTCTTTAGGTTTTTATAATTTCATATTAAATTTTTTTATATGATCTTAACTTTTTAGTTAGATTTTTTTACTATTTTAACATTTTTAATTTCCTATTTAGAAGATGCTTTTTATATGGCAATTATTTTTTAAAAAAATTTCTATTTAATTTTTTGATATGACATTTTTTTGTAACATAATATCAAATAATAACACTTAACTATATTATAAATAATTATTTAAAAAATGACAAACAATGTTTTCAGAATTTACATTATGTTATTAATTTCAAACTTAGAAATAGTTTCAAGTTATTGAATGTCATTTTGTCAAATAATTACTTATAACGCAGTCATGTCATTATTTTATATTATATTATAAATGACCAACATATCAATAAAACTTTTAATAGAAAATTAAAAAATAAATTGCCATATAAAAAGCACCTTCTAAATAAATAACTTAAAAATTCTAAACATAAAACTAAAATCATATAAAAAAATTTAAATTAAAAATTAGAAAATTTTAAAAATTATAAATTATAAATAACTTTTAAATAGTATATTAGAAAACCTAAAAAGTTTTAAAAAAATTCTAAACAAAAAACTAAAATTTAAATAATTCTATTAATTATTAAAAAGGAGCAGTGTCAGTTTAATAGATTGTTAGAAAATACTCTATTTAAATTTATTAAATTTTTTCTTAAAATTATATCATACAAAATTAAAAGTGTAAATCAGTAGACAATTGTTTATTATAGTTACCTCACACATATATATGTAATTTATAACTATATGTTAATTATTATTTTTTATTATAAATACTTAATATTGTTTATTTGATTAATTATCAAAAATTATTTCTTTTAAATTTAATAATTTTTTTAAAATTATGTCACATAAAATTGAAAGTATGAATCAACAGATTGAAGGTATGAATTTCTTCATTTACTATAATTATATCTCTGTACATAATTATAAATTTGAAAATTTTATTTTATTATTTTATTTACTTGATAATATTTTTTATAAAATAATAATTAATTACTAAATCAATTATTTTGTAAAAAATAAATATTCAATTTACTTTAAAATATATTATTATAATTATATCGAACAACATATTTAAAAGAGTAACATATCTCAAAGGGATGAGTTTGTTATAAAAAAAACAAACCCATAACAAGAAACTAAAATATTTAAAAGAGTACATTATTCACAGAGAAATTAGAAAGAAAAAAATAATGAAAATAATTGAGCAACATGAGATTATGTTTCGAAAGAGAATAAAATCTCAAACATGATTTTAAGTTTGTCAAAAATGTTGGAAAATAGACTAATTTATGGTCTTCTTCAAATATCAATAAGTCATAACTTAGAAAGTTAACTATGGCGCTCGAGAAATACTTAGAGGATTTGACATGAGAGAAAAAAAAAAAAATTGGCATGGAAGAATCTATTTAGTAGGATGACATGAAATTTATCCTTTTGCAATCAAGTATTGATAATTAAATAGAAAAAGAAAGAAAAGTAGCAAAACTAAGAAAAAAAAAAAAGGAAAAAAATGGATAAAAGGGTTACAAATTTTAATTTTCTATAGATGAATTAAATTTAACTTATAATAGAATCGCAAAACATAAAGTTTAGTGTTATGGATTAGATGAATCAGTAAAAGTGGTTTTACTAAATCAAATAAGATAATAATTCTGTTATTTTTTTAAAAATCATTATCTATAAGATAACAATCACATTTATCTTTTTTTAAAAAAAATATATTCAACATATATGTACAATTTATTTTAAATATTTAATTAATTGTTTTACAATTATATAATCAAATTATAAAATATTAGAATATTGTCAAATTAAAATTAAAATCAAAATCGAAAAAGAAAATAAATGAAATATGAAAATATTATTTTTATATGTATTTAATTCCTTATGAAAATTAGAATAAATTCTCATATTTAATCTTGACAATCTTAATATCAATAATTAAATATAAATTTTTATATTATTATATACTAAACAAAAAATGTACTATAATTAAATATAAAATTATTCTAATATATAATTTAAATATTGTATTTTTATTATTATTTTAAAATTTTATATATTTAATACTATTTTTATAATAATTATTTTATATATTTAAGTTAATATCATATGTGTCATATATCAAATAATAATTAATTTAATTGAATAATATATATTTAACTTATTTTTTATTAAAATAAAAATTTCATTCCATGAGACAGGGGGAGAATAAATGATTTCTCATTGGGAAAAGTCCAATTTTCATTTCAATATATTATTAAGCAAAACAAATGCATAGAATTGAAATCAACAAATTTGATTCTAATTCTGTAATAATTTTCAAACTAAATGACCTTTAATTGGAGTGAGTCAAATTTCATAACAGATTCTCAATTCAATTTTTTTTTTGTTATAATTCAACTAATACCTCATATGAAATGACTATAGGTTCTCTAACAATATTCAAGCAAAAGTCTTTGAATGAAATAGTGGATAAAAATATAGTTTTTCTTTGATTTCTTTATATAATAATAATTTCAGATTTTTCATAGTGGAAAATTCATTAATTTGTCCTACAACCCAATCATACATATTAATTAATTGAATTGACCAACACTAACCATACTTTTGACAATTCTTGAGCATGAAGCTTAACATCATTGATACCTTCTTATCATGCTTAAACCAGATTTGGTCCTGCCAGAAACATTAAAACTCAATCTAATCTGCATTATAAAAATTTTATTGAAGAGTGGACTTAAAAAGATTAATTAAATAAGTGGGTTAAGCATGCAGTTCATGAGAATCTGTGATCTAATCTTCGACAGCAGATGATTAAAAAATGAAGAAGGATGAACAGTGGTTGGTCCAATGTCCCCATCAAATAATGTGGGAGACTTTTGCAGTTCGAACCAACCACTAAAAAACTGGCGTCGCCCGGACTTGAACCGGAGACCTTCAGTGTGTTAGACTGACGTGATAACCAACTACACCACGACACCATTTGATATTATTTTATTTACTAGTTATATTAAACAAAAAGATAAGAACCCAAGAGCCACATATGACAACTTGCCAACAAGCTGATAATACTATTAAACTAAGAAGGCTGAAAATACATTCGTCCTCCAAAAAGATAAATGTTTAATTATTATTTGACAATATTTGTCTTTAAGTTTTGTTATTTATTTATGGATTTTTTAGTCCGCAGGAACCAATTCATAGGCAAATGTTATGTTCTTTTCAATTATGCACTATATTGCATATACACAAACACTACAATATATAATTTTCTAACATGATACTTATTTTTTAAATATTGTATTAGAAAATTGTCCCATATATTATAATATAGGTGTATAATTAAAAGTGAAGCATTAATGTCATATAAGTGAGACTCAAAATCGGAGTTAGATTCGATTAATTAATTTTAATTAATATAAAACTAATTCAAAATGTCTTAACTTACGTACTACAAAATTATGAATTATGAAGTTGGTACTAATCCAATCTGATTCATTATCAATATTTTAAAAATAGTACTGGTGATCGAATCGGAGTTGATTGGTTGCATTTTCATATTAATTGGTTTGACTATTTATATATAAGTTAAAATACTAAATAAATCTCTGAATTTGTCTCAACGTGACAATAAAGGATAAAATAAACTTTTTCGTCAAATTTACTCATGAACTTATATTATTTGGTCATAAAAGTTATTTTTCATCAATATTATCCTCGATCTTATATTATTTCGTCGTAAAAATCTAAAGTATTTGTTGTAAATGACATTAACTTAAGCATGACAAGTAGACGAGTTGATAACTATCTTTATTTTTTATCCCACTCTCCTAATAAAAAGAATTTTTTTCATATTATTGCTTTTGCAAGGACACATCGCCTCAAGATAATTTTTTGCAAGACAAATATTTGTATTTTTTATTATTTTTAATTTTTTAAAAAATAATTTTATTAAATTATAAAATAAAAATTTTTAGCAATACTTTCACATATCATTATACTCATATTTAACCCATTGTTCCCTATATCTGCAACAATTAGATGAACAAACATAATTATTACTTCATTAAGATATGGTTGTGTTCTTTAATTAATAAAATTTTATTATCAAAATGAAACTGTATTTTTTAAATTTAGAGATTTAAAAATTTAGAAAAAGTTGTGTTTTTATCGAAATGCATATAAGTCTGATTCTCTTAAATTACATTTATAACACATGTACCATTTTCACTTAGTAATTTGGACTTTTATGAAGAAATAATACAAAATCGATGATAATTTTGATAAAAAATTACGTTTATGACAAAATAATACAATGTCATAGATAACTTTGATGAAATAATATAAAATAAATTTGACAAAAAAATTCATTTTATCATTTTATTATAACTTTGAAATAAGTTCAAGGGTTTATTTGATATTTTAGAATATATATAATACTTAAGAAATGTTGAAAAAACTTAAAAATAGTATTATATAATAAAATAATAATACAAATTGAAAATTGTTTTTAATATTTAAACTTTGAATAAACTATTATAATTTTTAGAAATTTATAAATTTTTCACAAAATCATATAGTTTTATGCTAAATATATTATTAGTTTTGATAAGTTTTAACTGATCAATTTTATTGCTAATCGAATCAGATTAATGATTGATTCATGATTTTACTGGTCTGATACTGCAAACAGTATTTGAAATCAAATTAACTCAAATAATAATATTTTAAAAATCAGACTAAATTGATAAAATGGAGAATCAAATCACTATTTTGTTTGGTTAATTTTGAATTAATTTAGAAATATTTTATTTTTAAACATTATAAATATATTTCTATTTTTTACATTTTTTATTGTTTAGAGTTATGTTAATATTTATTTAATTTGTTTAAATTAATTAAATTTGATCAATCAAATTAATTGATTCAAAAACTAATCAATTAATAATTAAGAGTTGTTTAGTATCAAAATTTTGTTTTATTTTTGTTTACATTGTTTAGTTTTCAAAATAAAATATATTAATAAAATATTTATTTTTCCTTATTTTTTTTAAGATACACAAATGTTTTTTACAACTAAAAAAATTATAAAAAATGATTTTTTTCTAATTTTTAACTCATTTTTCAAAAATAAATATTTTAAATTTTAAAAATAAAAACTAAGTAGAAATGATAGCAAACAATCCCTTATTTATTCATTTAATTTTAAAATGTAAATTATATCATGAATCTATATCTATTTTACTTTATAGATTCATACCAATATATATTAATACCGAAATGTATATATATTTGATATTTAAATATATGTACAGAAGTATTTTAAATTTTAAAAAATTAAAACTAAATAGAAGTGATAACAAACAATCTCTTATTTATTCATTCAATTTTAAAACGCAAATTATATCAAGAATTTGTATTTATGTTGCTTCATATATCCGTATTAATTTAGTATTGAACTGCATGTATATTTAATTTTTAATTGCATGTATATTTATATTGAATTGTAAATATATTAAAATATTAATTGTGACTGTACATTATTTTTTAAGGTTAGGTCCACCATGCAACATAGACGGGTTCAGATATACGAATTGGTTTTAAAAGTACTGCCAAAGAAAAATATTCAAATTGCATTGCTAGCCCAAAACGATTTGAAGGCATAGTGCATATCAAAACCCGTAATTCGAGAATTTGCTCTGATTCCAACACAAATCACATGCAAAAATTATATTCTCATGTTCCAGAACGAGGAAAGAAACGGAATAAGAGTCCTGCACCAACCACACCATCAATGGTTGGCGGCAGCTGTCCATAGCTGAGTTTTTGTTATTATTATTATGCCCTTTTTCCATACCTACCCATCATTCTTTTCCAGTTTCTTGCTCTAAATTTTAGGACTTGGTATCCAAATTAAATACCTTAGTAACATAAGCCTTCTCTCTTTAGCTTGCCGTCAGACCCCTTCTCCCTGTCCTTTAGAACTTCTCTTTTTCTTGAACAAGGGGTTTTCCTTCTTTACTGTGTTCTCCATGGCTGCTTCAAGATGGATCAGGCCTGAGGTAAGATTGTCAAGATTTAAGCTTTTTTTCATTACCGCATTTAATTGAATTCTTGAGTTTTTCCGTTGGACAGGAAAAAGATCTCATCTTATGTAACTATTCCTTCGAGTGTTTTTAGTTATAATAAACCTTAAATCCTGTAGTAATAATCTCGTATGATTTATGTGTATGAAGAAAAAAGAGAGAAAACAAATTAAAAACCTTTGCTTCCAAAATATTTAGTTGGAATGTCAAAGGGTTTCACCATTCTAAATGAATCCTTCACGTGGGATTAGGTGTTTCCACTCTTTGCTGCTGTCGGTGTTGCTGTTGGCATCTGTGGGATGCAACTGGCTAGGAATATCTGCACCAACCCTGAAGTCAGGTAATCATTTTATTTTTCATCAATATCATCCTTCGGTATATAGACTTACATATAGTCAGAATTCCATGTTATAGACATTAAATATTTTGGACATCAAAGCTACGTGAAGTAATGAAATCAGCTCAATTGTTTTATTGAGTTGTATTTGATTTTTTTTTTTTTTTTTGGGCTGATTTGGTTCTGACTAGGTTCAAACTTAAGATCTCATACTCCTGGATACTATCCAACCAAGCTAATTTGTATTGAGTTTGTTTTAATTCCGACGTATTACAATTGATTACGCCTTACTAAATATAGCCAGCTTGGTGTTGAGACGTTAATTACGCATAAATTTGACTTGCTTGGAGATGGTAGTGGATTAGTTATTGTCACGCCAGGGAAGAATGAGTTTGTGTTGAATCTTGGTGCAGGGTAACCAAGGGGAACAGGGCTGCAGGAGTGCTTGAGAATTTTGCAGAAGGTGAGAAATATGCAGAGCATAGCTTAAGGAAGTTCGTCCGAAAAAGGCCTCCTCAGATCATGCCATCCGTCAACGGCTTCTTCTCAAATCCTGATCTTCCAAGTTCTTAACTAGGAAAATTCACTTTCGGATGTGAAATTTTTGAATATGAGAAAATAGGACAGAAATCATTGTTGTAAAATTTAATCTTTAAAGGGAATAAAGCATTTGCAAATTGCAAAACTGTTGAAGTTTTTGGTATATGCTCAAACAGTATTTTGAGATATTGAATAATAAAACTAATCTTCTCTGATGCTCATTGCTATAGATAACCAATATCCTGTTTTATGGTTATTCCCACTCCGGGTTTTATTGCAAATTTGTTTGCTGGTGTTCGCTACTTGGTTCCAATAGACAAAGGTACATGCAAATTCTCATTATGTGAAAATAGCATGTTGGGATCAAACTGTAATATCCATCAAGGAAAATAATTCAGAATTAACTTGAATGCGAGTTAAGACTTACCGATAACCCAGATCGGGATGCAATACAATAATATAGTTTTATGGATTTTTACTTTTGAAGTCATGTATGTACACATACTGTTGAAATGAGGATTAGGGACCTCTATTTCATTCCTGGAAGGAAAGTGCCTGAACTCTGAAGGGATATCACTGTGGGCTTATGAACCTGGTTCACAGCCCAGTTTTGCATCTGCTAGGTTAACCAGTCTACGGCTTTCTTTGTGGAAATGGATTCCCATTTGGACCAGGAAGGGAATTCCGTTTGTGTCACTAGTAGCTGATTGCGTCCCTAAACTAGTTTGACCTTTGAGGAGGGATGATTCTAATATAAGTTAAGCTCAGTTCCAGACTTCCGCGCAATCTGCATCCTGAAGTATTGTAATCCCATGCAATAAGCCCTAAAGTTCAGCAGCCACAATACAGCTGCTACCTACCTGCACTGAAAGCAAAAATGACTGCCCATCTACCATGAAAGCATTGGTCAAACCTTCCTCCCTTCGCCAGCCATTTTATATCGATCTTCACCTTGCCTTCTGGAATAAAAGTCCAAGATGACAGCTTTTCTTGGCTGCAGAGAGCAATTCCAATGAAACTCTCACTATTAGCAAAAGTCAAGGATTTTATCAAGGTCATGAGGATAGGATCTTATAATCGGCTTAAAAAGAATCCCTATTCCTCCACATTCAACTTTACCAGCAAGTTCTAGCAAAGATAGTTCTGCAATCAGAATCCAGTTCAAGTCAAACTGCTATGTTAAAATATAAGAAGACTCATGGAACCGCTCCAACTATCATGATTTTTTTGTACAATCTCATAAGACATGAATTATAGTGCCAACTGGTTTGCAGTTTCTTCATTAAATCATAAATTCACTGTTCATATGATGTGAGCTTGGATGCTCTTCAATTTACTTCCTATTTGTACTGTACATTTGAAAGGGTTTGTTTGTTCACACTTATGCTGATTAGTTTTGCGTTCTACCTTAGTACTACTGCTACTGTCATTTCTATCAGATTGCACTCCAGTAAATCACATGACCGATTGTGAACCACTTTTCATGAGGATAAGATACTGAAGCTGAGGCTTATCTCCTATTGTCAAGACATAAGTCATCTGCTATCGTCCGTTTTTCTTGGATGATCTCCTTGAGAACTCTGTGACTAACTTTGAAAATGAAGAAGAATTGTCCTTGCTTAATTGCAATGGGGAGTCATACTCTACCACCTTGCCTACATTTATCAAAACAATTGCATACATTTATCAAAACAATTGCAGCAATAAGTTCAGATAATTTTTTTTTAAAAAAAAAAATACGCAATTCAGTAACAAGTAATCTACTTGTTTCTGTACATCCTCATTTCAATTTATGTTTATGGATTACAGTTATTACTCCGTGAATAATATCCAGTGTTTTTATACTGTTTCTGAAGACCAGAATTAGAATCCGAATGCTTTATCAGTTTATGATGTATATATCTCTTGTGATCCCGTGGCTAGCTCAAACATGGTAGCATATAATTCCAAACACAAGGAAATGAGTGTCATTTCATAAAACATAATGACCAATTTTTCTGTAGGATAGTTTCACCTTACCTTCATCAAGAACCAAGACCAAGTCATTGTCAATGACAGTAGGTATTCGATGTGCCACAGTGATGACTGTGCATCTACTCGTTTCTTCTCTTATTGTCTCCTGAATAATATTATCTGTTGCTGTATCAATAGAAGCAGTGGCCTCATCTAATACCAAAATTCTCCTTTTCTTTAGGAGCACTCTAGCCAGGCAAATAAGCTGCCTTTGCCCAACACTCCAGTTTTCTCCGTCTTCAGCAACTGCTTTGTCCCCAAGAATTCAGTGTTAATTATTAACTACTAATTACATAAGGAATCAAAACACACAACATTCTGAAGACAAAAATTAAAAAAATAAGGTTTGAAGAGTATCAAGGACATGCCTGGTGCTTCAAGAAGCCTTTGATCCTGTCTTACTATAACGGCAAGGCGACACTTGTTGAGAACCTGAAAAGCATATTGATTCAAAGAATAGAACTACAAGCAAATCCTAATTTAGGAGGAAATTTTTTACTCTACCTCCCAGATTTCTTCATCTGAGTGTTGTTGAAAAGGATCCAGATTAGTCCTCACAGTTCCTTGAAACAATGTGGGGTCTTGAGGAATTATACCTAGCCTAGACCTCAAATCTTGCAAACCAATCTTGGAAATATCCAGTCCATCAATTAAAATCTGACCTCCTGAGGGCTCAATTACCCTGAAAAGAGCTTGAATCAAGGTAGACTTTCCACTTCCTGTTCTGCCCACGACGCCAATTTTCTTGCCCCCTGGGAAAGTGCAAGTTATTGATTTGAGAACCATTGGGAGAGCCGGACTATATCGGACACAAAGCCGTACTAGATCAATTCTTGCATCCTCAGGCCATTCAGGATTTGGTTTGCAATCTTCAATCTCCAAGGGAGCCTCACTAGGTATTTTAGTAAACTGAAGAATTCTTTCAACTGATATCATCTTATTCTCAACGTTGCATAGGTTCCATATAACCCAAGCTTGAAGAACATTCAAGTTCAACCCATAAGTAGCTGCCAGCCCTGCCAAGCCTGATATCCAGTTTAGCAGTTATTAGTTTAACACAGACGTTTAAGTGGTTGGGTAAAATTTATAGAACCACAGGTTCCCGTAAAAGGTGTATAACTGTCAACTTTCCCATATGCTCAAAAATTTCCCCAGCAAAGGTTCAAGAATTACTTACAATGGTAACAGACCTTAAACGAGGTGAGTTGGTGACAATGTTATCTTCAAATTTCCTCCCTGCCCCCACCCCCTTACTAATCAAAATAAAACTCAGATAAATGTCATACTACAGTCTATGAGTTTAATTGTTCTTGTTCTCCTCAGCTTACTTGACAGATTTACTAGAAGAATGAAATTGCTCTATTTCCAATATGCTAATTTCTGTAACCATCATTTCACTAATATGCACATTCAAAGGCTAAAGATTCTGCATAATTCCTTTCAGATTTGTATTAAAAAATACGAAGGTAGGAGGAGCTTACTGGCATCAATAGCTGACCTAGGTAAGGTCACCAAAATGATCAGAACAAGGAAGAAGACAAGGTTGAAAAGAAAGTTGATTCGAACACATAGCCATTCCATTGTGCCTGAGTTGTGGAAGACTATGCGAGAATAATCATCGATCAGGCTCAGATTTCTCATCAAGAAGCGATCTTCTTGATTGAAACAATGAATTGTTGCTGCCCCCGCAATAGATTCTGAAAAGTGATGCAAGATAGGTGCCTTTCTGATTCCAACCATCCTGGCTAACTCTCTAGCAGTGGCAATGTAATAAGCCTGCCGAAAATGTTACTTAAGAATCAATACTCTTGGGCTACATTTTGTAGGATGTAGTCAATTGTAATGAAATATAATAAACGTACAAACTCAATAGAAATATTGAACTAAAATTTCATTTGATAACATTACATTACATTAAATTAATTAAATAGAAGAGAGGAAAACTGGAGTGGAAAATATGGTACTAGAATGGGTTTTCTTCTTGCCTGATACCAGATGGAGATTCCGAGAATGACCAAAAAAAGAATGAAGACCTGCCAAGCAACCTGGGACATTAGGATAATTATGCTTAAAAGCTGAATTAATGCGAATGCCAGTCCAGCTAATCTGTATGGAATGTCTGTGTCTACTGTACTTTGATCTGTAGATGACTGCAGGGAAAAACATGATAGGAGATCAATTATTTGTTAGAGAATATGAACATATATAAGGGAAAAATGAAAATTATCGAACTTGCAGATACACAAAAATGCTCACCCTGTTGAGAATTCTACTTGAAGGCGTTGAATCAAAGAATGAAATAGGTGCTCGAAAAACTGACTTGATCATTCCAAGGAAAAGTTTTTGAGCAGTCTCAACAGCAACAGTTGCCATCAGAACTGCTCTCCCTAATATAAAAATGGAGCTTCCAACAGACAACAAGATGAACATCCCGATCAACTGCTTTCTGGTGATCCCGTTACTGTCCTCTGATGCCCAAGCAATCCAATAGTTGCTCCCAATCTGTAGTGCCTGGAAGAGGAGTTGACATGCAATGATGACTGGGACAAGGGCTCCATTATAAGCTGAACTAATGAAAGTTGAGTAAACACTCCATTTCACTCTACCAGTTTCAGTTTCTTCTTCTTGTGCTCTCTCCAAAAATCGGCTGTTACTAATAGACTCTTCAATTTTTTCTTCTGTGACTTCATCTTGATTAAACTGAGAAGGTCCACTGGGTACAACATTATCTTCTGGGGACGGATTCACTTGGTTCAGTAACTTTTTATGAGCAGTCATTTGTCTAACAAGTTCACCAATGGGATCTGCAATTAGATCTTCATATTTTCCTGATTGAATAATCATACCATCTTTCATCACCTATAAGGATGCATTCATAAGTGAAAGATGAGAGGCTTCACAGGGAAATATCATCATGATAATGGATACATGAAAAATTTTCTTATCACTTACCAGAACAAGGTCTGCAGCATCTAAAAACTCCAGTTGATGGGTAGCATATATGACAGTCTTCTGAGACAAGAGTTGCATGAGACATTTCTGCAGGAAAAAAAAAAAAAACAGAATTTTAAAGAAAATTATACCATAAGAATGAAAAGTGCAGAAGCAAAAGTTTTTTGAGTGACTATCAGAAAACTTAAATAATAACAGGAGAGTGGTTACCTTAAAAAGATGTGTTCCAGTATGTGCATCAACAGCACTGAAAGGGTCATCTAGAATGTAAACATCTGAATTACAATAGACAGCCCTTGCAAGCTGAATTCTCTGCTTTTGCCCTCCACTCAAATTCATCCCTCTTTCACCCACCACAGTCAAATCTCCACGAACCCATATCCTAATATCCTGGCTCAAAGCACATCCTTCCAACACATCCTCATAAAAGGCCTCATTCATATTCTTTCCAAACAACACATTTTCTTTCACAGTTCCCGTTTGAATCCAAGCGCTTTGAGGAACATAAGCTTTTGTTCCATAAACTTTGATTTCTGCTCCAGAAATTTTGGGGATCTCCCCAAGTATACTACAAAGTAGGCTTGATTTGCCAGACCCCACCGAACCACAGACTGCAATCTTGTAACCTTTCGTTATTTTAATTTTCTCTGTAATCTTAATAGTAGGTTTCCTCGAGTTCTGATCACTTGTTTCCCACGCATATTCTCCAGTCTCAATTTCAATTGCAAAGTCAGATTCTTGTGAACTGTAATAAGCTATCTGCTTTCTTTGATCCTCTTCTCTGATAAACTCTTGGATACGATCAATAGAGACTTTAGTTTGAGCAATCATGGACATGAGCTCAGGCAGGTTATAGATAGGTTCTTGCAGAATCCTGAAAGTTGCTAAAGCTGAGAGTACTGTACCTGTTGTTAAGGGTGTGTTTAATAATATGCAGACACCAAAGGTAATGACAGATACTAGTGTTGGTGAAGCCCAAAAGAGAAAAGCTATTGCAGAGCTTATATAGAGATACGCTCTCAGCCATTTTCTCTCAGTCTGCCTGAATTGAAGAAGCTTCTCCAAAAACTTGGATTCCCATGAATATAATTTCAAAACTCTCATGCTCTTTAATGTCTCTGAAGTTGCTTTGATTCTTGAGTCCTTAGCTTCCATTATCCTAGAGTGCAGCTTTTCTTGCACATTGGCGAATGGGGTGTTGCTCACCATAACAAAAACAGTGGAAGATAGAGCAGCAAATGAGGGGGCAGCACCAAGATTCCTATGCAATATTACGAGGGCTAAAAATACCTGAAGTGGTAGCAACCATACTCCATGAATGTTCCAGCAGAAATCCCCAATTCTATCCACATCCACATTGACCATATTTATGATCTTACCATTGTTTGGACTAGAAAATTTGACTGACAATGATTTCTTGTAGATTAGTGCTATAAGAGCTGCTCTCACTCGTATGCCAATTCGCTGAGCGCCAAAATACCATTGCCGTTGAGTCAGTGATTCAATTGTCTTTGCGAAAAAGAAGATAAATGCAAGAATCAATCCATAGAGGCAGCTTGAATCCTCGTGCTCCTCAGTCAAGAAATTCACAAAACTTGTGATCAGAAGGGGACCCATATAAGAGGCTATTGTATTAAGTCCTGCAAAAGACGAGAAGATGGAAACAACAAAAAAACAGTGGCATAAGACAGGAAAAGAGAGGCTTGCTATATATATTAAAGAAACAAGAAGAAATAAGTACCAGCAAAAATCCCATTGATGGTCAGAGATTTCCATATAGCATCAGCTATGGCCCTACGCAAGTTAGAAGTTTCACTTTTCCTTTTCCAAAGTGAATCTTCAAGCAATGAGCAAGCATTCTTAGCTGTTTCTGATTGAGGAACTGAAGGTAAGTGAGAGAATTCTAGTTTTTGTTTTCTTCCCCAACTAAACAATGGATTTAACCATTGGAATGTGATTTGACTCCAAATTCCAGCGTTAGTAAAACTGGCTGAATCTTTTAACTCACTTTCAGACTCAGTAAAACGAAATCTTAGAGCTTTGAAGCAAAGGAATATTGACAATGGAAAAGAAACTAAATCAACAGTGTTAGTTTCAGGCATGTAATAGGGCAATTCTATGGAGGCAACATGGGAAATCAAGAAAAAAGAGAAAGAAAGTGAATTGAAAATGCAGGAAAAAACCCACCAAAGAATGACCATTACAGGCCACCTGTTGACTTCTCTAGGATTTGCGTGTTTGGAATGGTAAAAAGCAACCAGTGCAGCTAAAATCCAAGTGACTGATGAGATGATGGATTTAGAGTCAATCACTTTCAGGTTCCAATACTCATAAAACTCAAAACCAATATTCAAAATGGCAATGAAGACATTACAAAGAACAATGATTCTGGTTAACATGGCACATCTCTCCCTACAGAAATCACCACCTCCTCCTCTCCTTTGTTTCAGGAATCCCACCAAAAGATATGCCAATAACAGTATCGAAAAGACTGCATTGGTAATAACTATGAACAAATCCAATCTAGCTCCTAAGAAAAAATCCCATTTCACCTTATTAGCTCTCAACCAATCAGAAAAGTTGAAGCCAAAGGCTAAAACAACACCCATTAAACGACCAGAAAGGGTGTCTGCCATGTGTAAAGACCTGCAAAAACACAAACCAACAACTATCCTTCAATGTTTTAACCACGGAAACAATGACAACCCATTAAATAAATCAAGAAAACAATAAGAACCCATTAAAGAAACTAAGAAAACACATAGGAACAAAACAAGAAGCAGTCATTTGGATTGTGTCATAGCCAAGAACCAAACCTGCAAAAAATGTGAAGAGAAACCACGTGTAGTTGGTGAGAGGTTTAGGATATATATAAATAATACCAAAAACAATCACCATCACCATATCATTAAAACCTTTATTGCATTGCGCTATTCCGTCCAATTCTACAATCTACCCTTAAAAGAGTAATGTGTGATAAGCACATTAATATGGACAAGCACCAAACAAGAGATACAAACCGCTTCAAGAATATGTTTGTTTTTTATATATTAATTTTTGAGATTCTCCAATTCCTAAACGGCCAACTTAAGGATATGTATATTATGTCGTCATTTTAATGACATTCCCATATTTGATTATAAATATCATGATTAATTTTTCTTTTTTTCTCTAATATTTTTTTTTCATTAAAATCCATATGAGGATAATTCTTTCATCCTTCTCAATCTTTCACATAAAATTGTGGGTGAGAAACTCAATCACCAAATGCTTCACCTATTAAATTTCTTTCTTCTTCCCGGTTTTTTTTTTTTTTTTTTGTTAAAAAACAAAGATGAAAGCCAGTAGCCATTTCAGCCCTATATGTACTTATGCACATATATATTTGATGAAGTGACAAGAGGCAAATATGTAATCAACTTTTTAGAATAGGTGGTAATTAGATCTGTGTTGAGTTATTTTTGGGTTAGATTATTTTATCAAATGAAAGTGTAGAAAGAATTTTAAATTATTTTTAGATTTCAAGTGAATCACTCATAATCTTAAATATTTAAAAATAAAAAAGTAATATTATAATTTTAAAATAAATTTTAAATATTTTTAATAACTTAAATTGAATTATTTGAATGTACATGTTGATCAAATCAAGATGGATTATTTTAGATTGACCCACAAATCAAATTAAATTAAATCAATTTGACCTAAAAAAATTTTATTTGAATTAATTCACTTTTCTGATGGATTCAAATCTAGTAAAAAAATGTTACTCTATCTTTATAATACTCCCATATATAAAGTTATGATTTAAATATGTCATTAATTCCAAAAATAAGACTTGTACATTCTTGAGAATGCTCATGAATATCTTATTATTGAATTAATTTATTGTTGATACTGATTGTTGTTAAAGAATTTAAATAAATATATATATAGATATAATTTAGCGATTAATATATTTTTAATTGAATAAAATCCAATTTTGAATTCCTCTCCTACAAACTTTCTCTCTTCATATATATATGTGTAACATAGTAATCTTTTTTCAATAAAAAAAACATGTCATTTTGAATTCATAATTAGAATCTAGAGAGATTCAAAGGAAAATGGAAGTATGCTATGACTTGAAAAATAATGTACTAGATGAACAATATGGAAAATACAAGAATTTGTTAGTCACACTATCCAATAATTATTATATCATTAAACTTTGGCCTATGGGACCCCAAAGGACCAAAAAAAAAAAAAAAAAAAAGTAAGACAATATATCCATAAATTGCAATTTTAAAATGTCCTGAATTTAGGCTTCTTGTTTTTATGTCTGCCTTCTGAATATGCTAAATGGAATTTACATCAAACTATATATATCACATGATAATTTAATTAATTTTTTTAAATTCTGCAAAAAGAAAAAAAAAAAAAAAAGAATCAAAGTTATACAAATATATATAATATAAAAGCCACGAAATCAACTTGAAATTGTACCGAATTGTGCTATTTGCGGCTTTTATATATAGAGAAAGATAAGGAGACAACAATATCATAATCGCATAATGTATCACAACTACTTTTTTATAAAGCAAGGAAGCAACCAACAAACCATGAACAAAATGTGTTGGAATATGTAGAATATTAGATTGAAACAACATCCTGATTTTGTCCTATGATAAGATTGTAATTTGCATCCATTTTTATATTTTCTTAAATATTTATGATAAATATATTTTCTAGTTATTTGTCATATTAATTAAATATTAATTTTAATTTTTTTAAGAAAAGCCAATGAATCTTAATTTATTAATATATAAGTAATTATAAATTGAATAATATTGTTAATTTATTTTTATAATTAACCAATTGGACAAGTTTGACGCTGAAAACATGGATTAAAATTACCGATTTAGCAACCCATAATTAAAAAATACAAATTTTTTTTTATTATTTTTTTTAAAGAAGATAAAAATCATAAATATATTCAACAGGGAATCTTTCAAGTGATGTGGCCAGTATCCTATGCACATGGAATTTTTTGCTTTTCCAGTACATGCATATGCGGAAGAGGCTACTGGATCTGGGTCCACATCATAGATTCAAAGTCAATTTCAGGCCACTGATGATAGACACTGATCATCAATTGACAGGTGTCGTTTGGTCAGATAGAATTTTCTTGGGTAGGTTTGACACTCAAATTACGGCATAATTATCTTCTAATCTCAATTATGATTGGACTAATCAAAACACGTGCTTGGCACTCGATGGATCGTGGAAAGTAGACGCAAGCACTAAGAAGAAGCGTGTGGATCTTATGAATCGGTATTTATGTAATCTTTGGTGGTGATGATTAGAGAAAAAATTACCTGAAATATTGTTCAGGGGGAAAGGAAAATTAAAAAAAGGAAATTTAATTTTTTTTATATTTTCTCAGTTTATATTTGGATAAAAAAGAAAATAAAGAAAGTAAATTTATTTTTTATCCTTTAATAGAGAAGTATCAAGAATAAAAATATAAATTCATCATAATTCTCTTTAATTATCATATTTTCTTTTCATTTTAACAAATAAAAAAATTATTTTTTTTTTACATTCTAAACAATAAAAAGTCAGAATCTTTTCTTATTTTATCATCTCTGATTTTCATTTTTTCCTTATTTTACATCATTTTGAATAAGAGGTAAGTCTACAGTTTTAAAATTTTCTTTTTAAGGTAAGATATATGAAACTTTACTTTATATAATTAGCTGCTATATTATGTTTACACGTATTATAATTTTTAAACTTTTTTAAGGAAATAATTTTTAAAATTTAGTACTTAAATGGTTTAGGTTTACTTTATTCATGGGTAGTTCCAAACTTTGCCTTATTAACATATAATTTTTGTTAATTAATTAAAATTCAATCGGAATTTCATAACACTAAAATGATTTTAATATCAATGAGGAAAGTAAATCTAAAGCAAAATATAATGATAAAAACTTCATATCTCCATTTAAAATTTAAACTAGGCTTAGAAGTTTTCATGTGAAATGAAGTGTTATTTAGCTCATTTAAATTAATTTTGATGTATGAAAGACAAACAATTTTTTTTAAAAAAAAAAAAAAAGAAAAATGGGTTTAACCCCATAATACTGCTTTTTAAAACGTTTTCGAAATAGGTTTAACCCCATAATACTTTTTTTAAAAACGTTTTCAACCTTCTATATAAAAAATAAAATAAATAAAAACGTTTTCAACTTTTTTTTTTAAAAAAAAAAAGACATGGAGATGACCCAACTAGCTGTGTAGAAAAGTCTAGAGAGTGGGTTTCCTTAATCATTTTGGAGTAATATGTTAAATTCCATTTGCATTTGACTTTTCTGTTTATAGCGATGCCTATTTATTGGTCATTATGGTTATATAAACGTAGAAAGAAATACGTTTCATTCTTCACATCAATCAACCAATAGTATACAATTTCATTTAGTAAAGACAATGATAAATCCATATTTAGATATATATGAGTAATTATAAATATATGTTTATGATAATTAGCTTGATATATGATCTAAATACTACATTTGATATAATTAAGTATTTTCATTCAGTGTAATTATTCCTTTTATATTCATTGTAATTATTTCTATCCATTATATTGTTTTTATATAACTATATCATTTTTCAGAGACCTTAGTATATGTTTGAATCACATAATTGAAATTAGAATTCAAAATTACAATTTCAATTTTAATTCTATTAAAGGTCCCATCAATTTGGCCATATCTATGATTTATTAATCAATATTTTATTGTAATGCCTTGTGTTTGCGATAATAATTTGTTTTCAAAATCTTATATTAAGAAAATATAGAACCTCATAATAGAATATAAGATTAGATGAAATTTATTTAATTGATTTAGAGAAGAAAAATTGAACAAAATTTAGTTGGCTATGATATATATATATAATCAATAGATTATACATGAATATTTAATAATTTATAATACGTGATACTTGTATGAGACTTGATTTATTATTACAAAATCTAATATTAAATAATAATACAATATTATAATATTATTTTAATTACTTGCGGAAGCATATCCTTTTGAAAGTGCCAATTTAATAATAAAAACTAACATAAAAATTACATTTTCAAATTGTTCCACCACATGCTTACATTATTAAATTGTGAGTACATTTGATATATCATAAGTAAATATATTGCAACGTAATAAATATAGCTTTGATAAAAAAAAATCTAAATGTCAAATCTTTTAAAATGGGCAGTTTTATTCAAAATTAATAAAATTTATGTCAATTATATCTAATTTCAAAATTAAAGTTGGGGGATCTTAAATTATTTACTAAAATAATTGTCTTTTTGCTTTA
>CATIWR010143529.1:0-34713 GCA_949677035.1 Omphalea diandra
ATATTAATTAATTACCATTAGAGCATTCAAGTCTTGGAAAGCCTCGTGCAAGCTCTTGTCTGTACTCTCCCAAATCTGCTGCTCCTTCCTCAGTATCCCAGCAACTCCCACCATTCTAACTGACCCATCACTCGAATAAAAGCCACCACCCGATTCCGAGTTACTTTTGGAAGTGGAGGTATCAGCTTCCCAAGCCCTTCCCCTCCAATTCTCCCATAACTTGGCCAAAAAACCTTCCCAGTCCCCCTTCCCTCTGACCACCACCGTCATCACCAGGCTCTTGGACTGCACCGACACCTGGACCCTAATCCGAGGCGAGTGGAACATGGATTTGATGGATTTTTTGGGAGAGAAGATGTGGGTAATGAGGGAGAGATGGATAGCGATTGCATTGGAATCGGAATTGGACGGAAGCCAGAGAAGGCGGTGGGTGGTGAGGATGAATGCACCTGATTTGAGAGAAGGAAAGTTGTCCTCCTCATATTCAAGGTCCACTCCGGAAAGTAGTTGGCATTCCACCTCGTTCTGAAAGAGAACAGGGCGCCCGCTGCTGGTCAGGGATGCTGACGGGAACAAATTATTGCTGCTGGCCATGCTACCCTCCTACTTCCTATACAGAGAAGACTCTTCCTCACCTTCTTTTCTTTTTTAGCTATCAGATGTCATCACATGTTATATAGTAGACTATTTAACTCGCAAAACGGAGAAAATCTTTTAAACCCAAATCTTTTCGCCCCGCTGCCCTTGCTGCGTTGACTTTCCGCCGTCGACCGTCAATGGGTAACAAAAGAGGTGGACGTCGGTGTTGGGAGTGATCGGCGGATTTGACTTTTGAGAGTTGAGCAGATTGTGGTGTTGGGAGATGTCGAAGGATGCCGAGTGTTTTGAACCGGCTAACCTGAACTTACTATAAAAACTCAAAAAAGTTGCGTCCTCGTGACCTAAATAAAAGCAGCACAAAACAAACATCTCCTCTTCTATTACCAAACCAAGTCTAACTTCAGGTACATGCAGCTCTTATTTCCTTATTACATTCTTTTGCTCTATTCTGGAGGCAGCGATGACTAAAGAGTTGGCCAGAAACTCGCCGGAGAGGCCCTCCGGCGGCGGCATGGAACTTCTTAAGTCAATGAACGGTGAAGAGGTTTTGGAGGTTTCGTCTGTAACTGCAGAGGGTTTTGCCACCATTGCCTGGCTCTTTTACAAACTATTCATAGTTTTATCATTGGTAAGATACCCACTAAAATTTCGTCTCTTTTGTTTATTTATTTGCTCTTTTTTTTCATATTTTCTTGTGCCTAGGAAAAGTTTCAAATTTAAAGGCAACAGTGTCCTGTCTAAATAATTTCCCTTGTCATAATTTGTGATTCTGTTGCTTTTAAGGAAATCTTGAATGCAATTTAGATGGTTTCTTTTGCTCACTTCTAGTCGAAAGATTGCAACTTTGTCCTATTTTTGTGTTTAATTTATTCTTCTTGTTTTTTCACTATGCTTAAGTAATTATGCTTGATAACTGATTAGCATACTAAGTTCTCTTGAAGCAAGCTTCCTCCGGTTTATCTTTAAGGTCTTTGTTAGTTTCTTGATTTGTGCTGTTATGGTGAAAAGAAAATTTCGATTGTTTTAGTAAGTCTTCACAAATATAAGTAATTAACTGTCTAGGACTTAATTGATTGCTTTCCTTTGCAAATTATTTTAACATGTATAGGAACAGCTTCAGAAATTCAATGACAATGTTTTTGGATACATAATCTTAACTGTGATAGTTTTATATAGACTGCTTTCACCTTTCCCTTTCTGTTTCTATTGCTTTTGAGAAAACTATGAATGCAATGTAGAGGGAGCTTTTGCTCACATTTGGTCTAAAGCTTGCAACTTTATTCTATTTTTATGTCCATGTTTATTTGTTTGTGTTTATGTTTTGATTAACTGATGTTACATTTGTGAAATGTTTTTTTAAGCAAGCTTCCTCTGGTATTTGTTAATTGTTTGATTTGTGCAGTTATAGTGGAAAGAAAATTTTGAATCTAATCATTCTTGTTTTACCCTTTTTGGCAGAGAAGGCTAATAAAATGTCCTTGTCCAGTGATGGCATTAAAGTTTCCAGAGAATTTCAGCCTGTAGATGGAATAAACATCTCTTCATCCAATGATAATGTGGAATCTGTGTCGACTGGGCAAGAAAGCCCTCCCTTAAGCTCTAACCAAACTCCTGAATCTGTTTACTCTGCAAGGCAAAAATCATGCACTATTAATGCTTCCCCTGAATCAGTAAGCAGCCATAGGGATTCAGTTGATCATATGGGTTCTGAACAATTGCTGAATGCTGGACTTGCGAATGTATCATCTGCAGTAGACAATGGTTTTGTCAAAGGAGCTGATTAGATTTTCAAAAGTTGGCGGGAAGAAGAATTTCGTTTGTGTTGAGAGGATCAATGGGAAGTCAAGGAATATTCTCCAAGGGCTTGAGCTTCATAGTAAGATATTTAATGATGAATAGCAGAAGAAATAATTGAATTTGTTTACTATTTACAGCACATGGGCCATAAGAGGCAACTTAGAGGTATGTATGAGTTCGACAACCAAAAAGCTTTTTTATTGTCTCCTTTGTTTCAAGAAAACTGAAACTTGATATGAGCATATCACAGTGACTTGAATTTGAATTGAGTAATTTTAACATTTGTCATGTTACACAAAATGAATTTGGTTCTTGTTGTCATTTGGACAAGCTTCCTTGTCTATATATGTTTAACAGTTTAAGATACCTATGACTTTTTGGTTATGCAATGGATTGCATAGGATAGGCAGAATTTGACATCCTTTGTCAGCCATAATGGAGTATAGAAGATTTCTGTTTTCATTTTCTTGATATTCAGCAATTTGTGACAAAGAACTAAGGAATCTGGATGTTGGCATTAGCAGACTAAGATGGAATATTGAAAACGTTTCACCATTTCAGTTTTAGGTGTTCACTTTGGACACCCTAATGTAATAAGACTCTGTATAACCAAGGGATGCTATAGTGGAATGCCTTTAGATAGTTTGTTATTCGTTTCATTTTGCCTATTAGTGAATAACTTATTGAGGTTGATAGTGTATAAAAAAGAAAAATGAAGGAGAAATATTAGTTATGGAGTACGAACTTTAATCATTCGACTTGTTCTGCCGCTTCTTTTATTTCAACTGTCGGAAACTATTGCTGCAGCAGATTACTTTTGAAAAACAACGGTAATTTAACCACTCTATACTTTGTCCATATGGAAAGGATTCATTTAAGCAGTTGTGAAAGCAATATCATGTTGTAAGGCCAAAGGAGGGTTGAGTTTTTTTGTATGCCTATGGTTGCTGTAGATTTTCCACTATCAATTTGATGTAGTTGTGATGGAATCGGCATATTATCAGTGCACTAAATATGTATGAAATTTTTCTTCCTTTTTCTCCTACTTTCAAACATGTTTAACTGCATTCTTCATGCTCACATGTACCCTTTTTGCGTTTGATATGTAACAGAATGCACATATTCTGAACCTAAAAATTGGATGTGTGGTAAAAGACGTGTCATAATGCAGTTTGGATGCTGTTACAATTATGCAGTGGTAATTTTATGTATTTAACTGTCTATCCTTATACTTGGTCACCACTCCTAAATTGGGTATGAAAATAATTACATCTCCTAACATTGCAGGACAAAGATGGGAACCCACCAGATATGAATAGAGATGAAGAATTTGACCCTTTGCCACCTACTTTCAAGCAAATAATCAAGAGAATGGTCAGGTGGCATGTTTTGCCTCCAACATGCATTCCTAACATCTGCATTGTGAATGTTTATGATGAAGGGGATTGCATTCCTCCTTGTATCGATCATCATAACTTACTTTGACCTTTTTGCACCGTGTCATTCTTGACAGAATGCAACATTGTTTTTGCTGCAAATTTGAAGATTGTTAATCCAGGAGGGCTCTCTGGTCCTGCCTCCTTGCCTGTGGGGTGAAGCTTTTCCATTGATTATTAATTGTTTCTTTAGTTGTATTATTTTCATGCGCACCTTACTCTACTTCAATGATTCCATCTAGCTGTGGTGCTTTCTCCATATTTTTCCTTTTAGCCATTTATTTCTATGTGCGCTTTTTGTCATAAAACATCCTAAGCTTATAGTATCTCTTAAATGATTTTGTTACTCTTCACATTTCAAGAACTGTTATATTGTGGATCTTGATTAGTAGCTAGGTTATGTTACTGAAATTGATATGCAAGATCCAGCTCCACTGAGATATAAAGTAACAGTAACCTAAAGAATTCTGTGCTGTCTATTGTTAACAAGTAAATGGTTTACAAATCTTGATTACACAGCATTCAAGTTATTTTCATGTGGAAGTTTAGATGGGTGCATCTTCACACGAAATTTTGATTTCAAAGACATCTCCTTTTCCACTTATATTTTGCATATATATGTTTGTTTTATTTCACATTATTTATTTTGAAAGTGTTTAATTTGAAGAAAGTAAGTAGAGAACAAATATGAAAGGATGAACTTTCTCTATCTTTACGTCATTTTAATTAATCACGCCTTCTAACTTATTGCTTCCTACACTTCGCAGATCAGTCCTTATTCTAAATGGTAATGGAGCTGACATTGCTAAGCACTGTGTTCCAAGAGTCCTCTCAAAAAGGTACTTTAACTCGGCCACCAGCATCTGATCCCACCTTATAATGTTGCATTTTCTGTCTCTGAATGCTGATTGACTATATTACATGAACACGACATGGTAACATTTTAAAATATTAACACCTTGCATGTGTGTTCAATGTCGTATCAGAGAAGTATCTGATATGAAATGACATGAACATGAGACTAAAATTGAAGTATCTTCATAGTTGATTGATGGTTTACTTTCTTTTGTTGCAGGATTTCTATAACTTTCAGGAAAATGGATGACAGCAAACTACCATACGAGTTTTCACCTGAACCTGATCTATTGGGAATTAAGCCTCTTGCATATTCTCCCTTGACAAAGTCACCATATCAGTAAATCCAGCAGCAGAAGCCTCTAGGATATCATTCCAGTGCTCAGTCACCAGCCAGCAGAACAACTTCCAGAATGGCAGACTTCCATAGAAAGAATCTGAAAGTACTAACACCAGTAACTCCTTTTTCATTGACAAAAATGATTTCCCTCCACTTGGCAGCTCAGATTCTTCTTGTCGAGCCAGGCCCAATTGAGTCAGATCAAAGCATTGATTCTGTAAACCATTTATTTTGTTAACCTCATGTAACCACTGTAAACTGTTTTATTATTGGATAACGCTCAATAATATAACACAATGTTGCTGTATATTACAATGATTTCACGAAAGATATTTCATTTAATCTTAATGGCAGTAAAGATTCTTTCATTTTTCCACAGTTTTCTTGTCTTTGTTTTAAACAATGTAGTCTATAATCCTTATGTTCTTGATGATAGAACCCTCTCTAAAGTTAAATGACCTTGGAGCTTCCTGTAAGTTACAACATGATTAGTACTCATGAGGGCGAAAATACTTTTCTGGTATAATCTTTCAAATTGTAAGGAATTTTTTTCTTTCTAATTTCTGCTTAAGAATTATGATGTTATTAAGTTATCAATTGGGAAACGGTAGGTGAAATTAACCCTCTTGTAGTTGCACAAAATGGGTGTAATTAGTAGTATAGCAGCAGCAGTTCTATTTGTGATAAAGATCATGCATATAGCTTGCTGTTAATGAAAAGTCTCTCCTTTTCCTAAAAGGACAAATGAAATGAAAATAGCATATCATTATCTTAATTTTTCCTGTCTCCATCATATATACATCTTGCATATGTATCATCAACATCATGGTGATAACAATGTCAGCAAAACATTGTTGTAGAAACGAAAGGACAAAAAGAAGATGAGAAGAAAGTTCCTTCTCTCTCTTTTTCTCTCATCAACCATAGATATAAATATAGGTAAGGTGATGAATGTGTTACATGTGTAGATTGTCACTGATGTTTGAAAGGGTAAAAATGAAAGCTACCTAAATATAGTGGAAGTCTTTCATGGAATAGCTAATAGAAAGGTGCACGTAAAAAAGTTACTAATAACAAGAATTCTTAGTGTGCAGATATCCATTCATTGCCACTTCTATAAAAAAAAAAAAAGAATAAAAAAACGTGGTTTGTTTGTAAAGTTGATTTTTTTTTTCTTTTTTCTTTTTCCTTAAGTAACGAGATTTTTTTCATGCATAAATTGCGGTGTTTATTTAATTAATTATCTTTCTTAGTATGAAATTGATTCTCAATGCACTCAATAATGACATTGATTTAAATTTCAAAATTATGATATTAATGCTTAAATAAAAAAAATATGAAATTATCAGTATTTTCAAAATCTTACTAGATGGTTGAATCTATAAAATACTCAAAATTATCATCAGTATGTCGATTTGTAAAAAAATTCAATTTTTTTAAATTATATTAATTTACTCAAAATTTAAATGTTAAAATACTTTTCTATTATTTTTATCAAATTATACTATTTTTTATTTTTAAAAATTTTAAATATTATTTATAATTTTAAAATAAATTTCTTAAAGAATATTTTATTGAACCAAATCAATTAAATTAATTGAATAAAAAATTAGTCAATCAACTACTTTAATGATTGATCCAATTTTAAAAATATTAGATATTATTTTTACAATTAACTTTCTTTATTAATTTTGCATTTTTATCAATTATAAAATCTCACTAAATATGATATTATAATATAAACTAAAATTTGTATAGTATGTCAAATGAAATCTAAGTTTTTAATATTCTCAATTTGTCAAAATAAATAATATAATTAATCTCGATTTCTAAGTTGCTTTTAATATGAATTCACTGAATCGACTCATTGTTTTACTATTAATTGTCTTTTGGTATATGATAAAGTTTTAAGATAAAAATATAATTAATGTTTCAATTTTTAATTTTTTATATTATAAAACTAACATTTGATCGCTATTTAGGAATAGAAAGTTCCATATGAGTCGATTTAAGCTGCTGCCTTATTTACTTTATCATGTCAACAATAAAGATTTAAGAACTATCTCCACCTTCTCTAAGCAATGCATCTATTCCATTTTCTTTAACTATAGTAATAATAATCTCTCTTTTCTCCATTCCTCAACAAATTTCTACATTAAAATTTTCTAGATTGAAATTTCTTGAGTTGTCGTCAATAAAATTTTATCAATAATAACCTTAAATTGCCAGAACAATTAGTTTTTAGTAAATTTTCTTCTTTTAGTTGTGGTCTAAATTTTTTAGTCTTTTTATCAGTTTTTTAAAAAATAAGTGAATTTTTTAATATATTATTAAATTTATAATCTAGATTAACTGAAATTTAATCTGTTTTCTCCTCCTCTAAAATAATGCAAGGCTGATGATCAACTGCATCTATTCCTTTGTATTTAACTTGGTAATAAACCTTAAAATTACCAAGCAAAATAGAAGAAAAATGGTGCAGGGAATAAGAATCGTATTCCATAGCTCACCACTTGAAAAGAAAAGCAAATTAAATGTGTAAGCATCAAATTTTTTTTAGGTGTGAAGTAGACAATTAATGTTCACTTTTAAATAAACAGTGTATATAACATTATTCAATTTAAGTCAGCTCAACTATATATATATGTGTGTGTGTGTTCATATTTTATTTAATTTGCCTTGTTTTGAATTGAAAAAAAATTATTGAGTATAATGAAAATAATGACAACGCTTAAATATTTTTTTTAATAAATTTAAGACCACATATAATCTAGTTTTTTTCATAATCAAATTGAATTGATTGGTCGAATTGATAAAAATTAAGAATTAATCAGTGATTCAATTTGATTAGAAATTAAAAATCAATCAACTAAAAAATTGATTATAATTGAAAAATTGACTAAAATAAAAAATTAAATCAAATTAGTTCAATTTAAAATTATGTCATTTTGTAGAAGAAATTTATTTTTTAAAAAATTTCACTATTTTATTTAAATTTTAAATATTAAAAATATTCTTTATTAATCTCTAGTCCAATTTCAGAAAACATTATTGTTAAGATAGAAAAGTTAAAAAGAAGCTATCAATACTTAAGTTAGTATGAAAAAATTATTAGAAAAAAAACAGATCATTGAATATGAGATCAATTATAGAATATATTGAGTAGAAGCTCTATCCATAGAAATAAATAGAACTCCTATTTGTTTAATAGAGTTAGAAATCATATTATAGTCTTATTGACTCAAATTATATTAGACTAATCTAATTATTTAATTGACCTATCACATATGGACATGTAATTTCTTAACAAACTAACTCATAAATAGCATGGAAACGAGAAACATAAAAATAAACATGAAAAAATGATATTTTTTAAAAATATAGGAAATAAAATGTGAGAGAAACGTGTAAATATAAAAAAAAATATAGAAATATATGTACAAATATTTTTTATATATACATTTATAATAAATATTGAAACAAATAATTATTAAATCATATCAAAACTACTTTTTCTTCTACAAGATATTACAAAATTTTATCAAACATAGATTCTAAATCCATAATAGACACAAAAGACCTCTTGTTCACTTAAAAAAATATATATATTTTTAAAGTGCAAACACATTTTTTCATTTTTCCAAATTGTAAAAACAATTTTAAAATTTTCGTACACACGAGAGTAAATCTAATCAATACAAAATAAACATAATAAGATCTTTTGAGTAGGTCGCCTTCCTCAACACCACACATTATATGATGATCTTTGATTATTGAAACAAAGAAAAGAGAATAACATATTAGGGGTGAGCAAAAATCGGACAAGATTGAAAAAATTGATCGATTGAGTTAGTTTAGTTCGGTTTGATTTTTTAATGAAATTAGTTCGGTTTCTAAGTACATAAATTTGAGTTTAATCGATTCGATTAATTTGATTTTTTTTAAAATTTTAATTTAGTTTAATTTTGATAAAAAATTAAATTAAATTAACCGAATTAACTATCTCATCCTATAGCATATGATATAAAATATTAATCGCACCCACGTTGAGAATTTATTACCGACTAAACACAGCCTAACGCGATCACAAACTCCAATGTTGTAAGGAAATTAATTAAAAATAGATTTATATTGCCACATCAGCTTTTGTCACATTAAAAAAAATGTCTCTGAGAATCTCCAAGTCGTGTGAGCTGTAATTCCGTTCTTCTATACTTTTTTTATTTTAAAAAGAAATTTTTATATAATATTTAATATTTTATAATTATTAATAAATATTAATTATTTTTTTATTATATTATTTCTTTCTTTCATAATAATTATTTTTTTAAAGTGTATAATAATTTATAAAAATAATTAATTGAAGATAATATAGTTTTTTCACGTGTAATAACTTCTATTAAATACAATTTTTAATATATATGAAAAAATTTATACAATATTTATTATGAAACAGAGAGTATTTTTTTAATTTATTTTAAAAATAATTTTTTATTAATAATTATATTTATATTAAATAAAATTAAAAAATTTCTATTTATTTAAAATATAATAATAAAATTATTAAAAATTATTAATTATATTATAAATTTAATATATTAAATAATCTTTTATTTTTTATTTTTTCATAAATTATAATTTTATAATTAAGTATATTTTTTTCAAATTCAACAATTCTCAATTACTGCTCAAAATAATATTCACATATACAATACCTCTTAACTAAAAAAAATTATATGTTTAAAATGAAAATATTAAAAATATTTAAAAGAAAAATAGACAATCTGGTACAGCTCAGGAACATGGCTGTCCCCTAGCCTGTCATCCAAACACCAGGCAAGTGGGACCTCCTAATATCAATCAAAAGTGTCAACTGAGTTCATTATTTCAAAAACCCCTTAATCCAATGTATCCAAACCAATTAATTTTCTTGACCAAAAAAAAAAAAATTCATAGATTTTATAAAATTAATATAATTATTATTTTTATTAAATAAATACCTAAATTTCTTTATGATACTTTTATTAAATAATTATATACTATTATTTGTATTAATTTATCATGTCTATAATACATTAATTTTTTTAAAAAAGTTTTATCTCATAATTTAAAAATCCAAAATTTAAAAATCTGATAATTTCATCTTAAAAATATTGCCCATGTACAGAAAAAAGAATGCTATATTTATAATTTCAATACCAGTTTGACATAAGTAATTTCCAGTTTTAATTATTTAATTTCTTTATTTCCTCTCTGGTATTTTCTTTCCATCCAAATTGCCTCCGTCCAACGTTGGTACGTGGGATCTTTCTATTATGGGAAGGACACGTGGCATGATTCTTGAGAGCCGGTGATATGCTCTCCTTGTCCTTTCAGTTGATGGGTGAAAGTGAAAGGCAACGTCATGCATGGGCGCAACTAGCACAGACACTAATGAGAGATTTTGCATAAAGAAAAAGGAAAAACCAAAAGAGAGGTGAAATGTCAATTCCAGCAGAGGATCTGTAGGGGAAGGAATTTTCACAAGGGAACAAGACGTAGACTTTTTTACTTCTTTTCCCTTCCCTTGTTTCTGGGTTGGGTTGGCCTTTTTTATGGCTTAAATTTTTGGGCTTTTGTTGTTTGTTTCTTTAAATCTTGGGTTCATTAGTGACAGACAAAAGAGGTAGAGAAATTTGGGTTTATCTTCTTCTTTGAGCTCACTTGCTTGAAGGATGGATTGTTTTTCCTAATATGCCTCTGGTGAGTTCATCATTCTTTATATCTAAATGTGTGTGTGTGTGAATTGCTTAGTAGTTGTTTCATTTCAAGCACAAAGTTTAGTTGTTTCTTTATTTCTTGAAGTGATTATGATATTGGGTTTTCTCTTCCTAGTTATTGGTTTCAGTATTCATTTAGCCTATATTGGAGGATGGTCTGATGGAAGAATTGAATTGGGTCATTATGGAGGAAAATGTTAAAGTTAGCCTATTTAGGACGGTTTTACATTTTATTTCAAATGGTAATTTTCACCAAATTGCAACCAATGTAAAAAATTTGTTATATAAATGCAGTAAATTTGCTGTTGGAACGGATACTTACAAAATATTGATTGCAATTGGTTGAAGGTTTATTGTTTTCTACTTAGATGAACTTACGGGTAGAGTTTTTTATACCCAATTACTGAAATTTCGCTTTCTGGATAGAATTTGGTGACCGATACTGTAATCCAAGAAATTCCACTTAGTTGTGAGGAGCTATTTGTTGCTTCTGAAATAAAAAAGAAAAAAAGAATGAGGAATCTAGTAGCTACTTGACATGGTAACAAAGATTCTATTTTTCAGTAAGTCGTTGGCATGCTAATTGATTTTTTGGGGTAGGGATTACTAATTCATTCAACTTTGAGCAAAAATAATTCATTATTGGTACTTAGGTTTGATATTTTTGATTAGTTGAAGTTGAATTTGGAGCTTTGTTGTAACATTGTTTACTAAACATCACTAAAATTTTAATTAGTTTCAGAGTGAAAGCTGCAAATGGTGGTCTTACAGCACTTGCTGAACTTGGAAGATACTGAAAGGTACTATTCTTGTTGGCAGATCTTTTGCATTTTTCAACCATTTCTTACCTTTAACAAACAATGATTTGTATGAGTTCGAGTGCATTTTTTCTTTTTTATCTTGCCAGTGATGATAAGGTCTTATCAAATGGAGATGTCTATATTGGTGAGTTTAAGGGAGTACTTCCCCATGGCAGGGGAAAATATACATGGACAGATGGAACAGTCTATGAGGGTGATTGGGAAGAAGGTAAAATGACAGGAAAAGGACAAATATGTTGGTCACTGGGAGCAATATATGAAGGTGATTTTTCCGGTGGTTACCTTCACGGAATTGGCATGTTTATTCGACCTGATGGGTCTGAATACAGAGGTGCCTGGAGGATGAATACACAGCATGGACTTGGGAGAAAGCAGTATTCTAATTCAGATATTTATGAAGGTTCTTGGAAGGAAGGAGTGCATGAAGGTAATGGCAGGTACTCTTGGAATAGTGGAAATACTTACATTGGGAATTGGAAAGGTGGAAAAATGTGTGGACGAGGAGTTATGAAATGGGCGAATGGTGATCTTTATGATGGACTTTGGTTGAATGAGTTAAGACATGGTTCCGGAATTTATAAGTTTGCAGATGGAGGATATTACATTGGAACCTGGAGTAGAGGCCTAAAGGATGGGAAAGGAACATTCTACCCTGATGGAACTAAGCTTCCATCTTTAAGGAGGTGGTCTAGTTCTCATGGTATTGATGACAGTGGAAGAAGTTCGCTGTCTCATAGCTCATCATTAAATTCAGAGCAAGCGAAGGTTACAGCTTCAAGACCAAGCGTGATGCGCAGTCTTTCTGAACTATCATGTGTGCTTTACCATGCCTCTGATGAAAGTCAAAGAGAGGTGCAGGGGAAAAGTACTGTTGTTTATGAAAGGGAATACATGCAAGGAGTTCTTATCAAAGAGAGAATCAGAAAAGCAGAACCATGCCACAAAACTAAACAAAAAAACGTGTTTAATCCAAAAGAAATAAAACAGAAGTCATGTGTGGACATTTTTGAAGGCCATCAGAGCTACTATCTAATGCTTAATTTGCAACTTGGTATCAGGTAACTGTGTATACACCCTTTGTGCAAACTCCCTGCTCTTGTACCACTTTTTTTTTTTTTAACACTTTTCCTTCCCCCGTTAGTATGATTTTGTTATTATTTGATTATACTTATGATATCCCTCTTTTAAGACTACCATTTTTTGCTAAATTGACGCAGACCTGACTGCATCTACAAATTCTGTGCTAAAATATGCCCTTCTGTGTGCATGGTGATATTTATCGGATGTTTCTCCTTCTCCCAAATATAGCATTTGCTGTTAAATTAGCTAAATGTGAAGAGCCAATGGGTGCTTGGGCTATCTGACCATTTTGTTCATAATATTGACCTTCAAGCAAATTTCGGAGCCTCTTAGTTTTTAGCTTGCGTGTCATACTTTCTTAGTTCAACTCATACTTGTTAACTTGGAAAATAGTGCTAGGTTGACTGTTGGCGGTCAATGAAATGCCAGCTGTCTAGTTGGTATACTGAATAATCTGCAAAACGGCTTTCTCTTATTGTTCAACACTTTAGTGATATGTGAAAGTTAGACCTAGTATTCTTTCTTTGAGATGCAAATTTAATGCCTGAAAATTGAGTTGATGTGTAGTCAATGGGCATTTTATCCCTTAATTACTTCCATCATTTGATATAAGTTTGCAATACAATTCCATCTTATCTAAATGAACTTTATTCTTAGTTTACCATTTAATTTTTGCCTTGTTAATATTTTTTTTGAGATGCGTCTTCTCAGCTTTTATCTCTTAAACGTTTCTGCATGTCAAATAGTTGACTTGAAGTTCACAGGTACACTGTTGGCAAGATCACACCAGTTCCTATGCGTGAAGTTAGAAGCTCTGATTTTGGAGATCGAGCACGGATAAGGATGTATTTTCCCCAAAAGGGCTCCCAGTTCACACCTCCTCACTATTCTATTGACTTCTATTGGAAGGATTATTGCCCTATGGTCTTCAGGTATTTGTCTAGCTTATGCGTTCATTCTAGAGCTCATAAAAAGAAGTGACATTAAAAACAGAACAAATCTTAATCTTCTGGTGAACAGCCAATTGAACTGTTGATGACAGACGCGTCTCTCTGCCCGATGTCAAATTTCTGCTGGGGAAATTCTTTTGTTCTCTTCTCTGGTCGAGAAAGTGTCCTACAATCGTCTTTAAGAACATAATTAACTCCTATTGGTGCATAAGGTTGAATTCAAGTTTATGTAACAGATTCACATTTGAGTATCGTGGTGTCTGAAGCACTATTGGGGAAATTAGGCAATGTGGCTAGAGCTCTGATTTGAAATGTAAGAAGAGTCCATATGAAAGAGAAAGGAATAGTTGCCCCTTAAATCAATGAATTTGACTTCCTTGTTTTATGTGACCTTTCAGAGGAAGCACCCTGTGTATTAAAGGCCAACTGATATAAATTCTGAACTTTGCTTGCTTTATCAATTTTGGCCAAATAAGGTACATTCTAATTTTATGCCTGTTTCTTTCTTAAGTCTCTTTTTCCTTCCTTCCCTTGCAAATGGTGTCATTAGCATCCAGTTTTCTTTGAGTTTGATTCTTCAAGTGATTTCTTTTGATGCGAAATTTGATGGTTTGACTTTGAAAAATTTTGTATTCTCTTTGTTGATTATTTATTTATCAAATTGTGCAATAAAACTCGAGCGAAAAATGTGCAAGCATTATATAAATGCTCATCCATATGTGAGTTACATTTTTATTGCATACACATTTTGACTCTATGATCATAAATAGAGTTGGCAACTTTCATATGGCACTTCTTGGAGCTGCAATGTTTGTATATATGATCATAATTGCAGGATAACATTATAAAATATATGGGACCATAATTTCAGGAACCTCAGGGAAATGTTCAAGTTAGATGCAGCTGAATACATGATGTCCATTTGTGGTGATGATGGTCTGAGGGTGCTTTCTTCTCCAGGGAAAAGTGGCAGTATCTTCTATCTTTCTCATGATGACAGATTTGTGATTAAAACATTGAAGAAATCTGAACTCAAGGTTTGAGCAAAATACTAGCTGATGAGTTTATTTATGCTCAAAATTCTCAACTTCATTATTTGGCAATTTAACAATTTGGATGACTTAGCCATCAAACAATGTCTGTAAAGACAAGCTATTCATGCAATCCTAGAGTTATTGTACTTATTGTTTTAGTGGGCTCTATTTTATGTTCTCCCAGGTTCTTTTCTTTTTTTTTTTTTTTTTTTATGTCAACCCAATGAGGAAGAGAGAAAGCAACTGACTACTCTTTGATTGTGCTTATAGACTTTGATCAAGATGATAGCTATCATTACAGGTGTTGATCTAGATTTTGGAGGAGCAATCCTGATAGATATACATTCTACCAACAAAAATGGCTTTGAATAATAGAGAGGGGGAAAAAGACAAAACTAAAAACACTTGTTAAGAATATTGTGCGCGCGCGTGTGTTTAGTATTTTTCCATTATCATGCTTGAAAGTTTTTCTTGCATTCTAACAACAAAAATGTCTGAACAATAGGGAGGGGGAAAAAGACAAAACTTGAAACTCTTGTTGAGAATATTGTGTGTGTGTATGTGTTTTATTTTTCTGTTATCATGCTTGAAAGTTTTTCTTGCAAAACAATGACTTTTCTTTTCTTTTCAGACAAACATTGTTCTTTCGAATTTTTGTAAGGATTACAGAAACTATCCGGAGAAAATGATGGCATTGGAGAAATTTCTAAAAGCATATAAGTTCTTATAAAACTCTGGAAGGTGTAGCAAGAGTACAAGATTAGTCAATGTGTGATGTGCATGTGTTTTACAAGGAGTTTCTGATGCATTTATTTTCCAATTATTTGTTTTTTGCTTCTTGCAAAGAATGATGCAGACAATAATATGTGTCCTTGCTTTGTCTTCTGTGTAGTTCTTTCTGAAGATGCTGCCCAACTATTACCATCATGTAGGGAAGCATGAAAATACTCTAATAACAAAGTTTTTTGGGGTTCACCGAGTAAAATTAAGAGGCGGAAAAAAGGTGCTGCTGATGTCTTATTTGCCTACATTACTTCTCTGCTGTCCATATCACTTATTATTTAATGAGGTTTTTGGTTTTCTTCTATTTTTTTGTTAGGTACGCTTTCTGGTCATGGGGAATATGTTTTGCACAGAATTAAGAATTCATCAGTGCTATGATCTGAAGGGGTCAACTCAAGGAAGATTTACAGATAAAGATAAAATTAAAGATAACACGACATTAAAAGATTTAGATCTGAAGTATGAATTTCATATGGACAAAATGTTGCGAGAGTCACTCTTCAAGTAAGTTCCTTTTTTGCTATTGTATCATGTAACTTTTTCAGCATCATAATCTCATGCTTAGATTGATTTACGGTAGTAAAGTAATCGTTAAATCTTAATGGCAGATGTTGAAGGCTCAGGCTTGTTCTCTATTATTTAAGTTTAATCATGAGACATTTTATCCTAGTAGACTGGGAATAGGATGAAGGGGGATGGTGTGGTTGCAGGCGGACATTTAGTTTCAGGAATGAGTCTGATAGTATTTGATTTTTGATAACCAGTAGGCTCTCTTCCATCTTTTGCAATGAAGATTTTTTTTTTTTTTTACAAGACAACTATAGCAATTAAGATGAAATGCATTTGGGTTACAGACTAAATATGCCACCAAAAGAATACATAAAAGAGCCTTGTTCCACCTCATAATTGATTGTTTGTGCAAGTTTTTTCACCTGCTAATTATTTTTAGAACCTTTTCCTCTTTATGCAGACAACTTTTTGAAGACTGCATGTTCTTACAATCTCAACAGATAATTGATTACAGCCTTCTCTTGGGGTTACATTTTAGAGCACCTGAGCAGTTGAAGGCATTATTAGAATCTGATGGCACAATGCCCACTTTTGAAAGTTTACCTTCTAGTGATGGTAAGCATCTCATGTACAAACAACTTGTTTCGTATACTCATTTATGTATTTACATTTCAGTGCTTAGCTGAGTTTAAGAGGCTGCAATCTAATAACCTTTTGAATTTCTAATTGCTTCTGGTGCATTAATTTTTTGCTAACTTGTCCAGTTTTGGACTCTAATCTCTTTGGCAGCATGCATATTAGTGTAGTGTATTTTAAGTTAACTACTTGAGTCCACTACTGGCACTTCATGCTAATGAATTAGTATATCTTATATGAGAGTGTTTCTATAAAATATACTAAAATAGGATATGCTAGGTGATGAATTGTTCATGGAAAATTTGCCTTATAGTAAAATTTCAATGAAGAAAAAATGACTTGGCATTCTAATATTGTCTGCTGGATTCACACAAGAGAGTAGTTGAGATAGTATTGTTATGCGTAGGGGTGAGCAAAATTTAGTTTAAACCTAAAAAACCAACCAAACCAAACTGGTTCAGTTTCTTCAATTTGATTTTTATAGAGGTTCCGATGGGTTTCTTTTTAAAAAATTTCTGTAGGTTCAGTTCGGTTTTTTTATAAAAAAATTTTGGTTTAACTGAATTAATTTTAAATCAAACCAAAATAATTTAAACACATATTAAATCAAACTAAAATGATTCAAACTTATTTAAATTCATTATTTATATTAAAGTATATAAAACTCTATTAAAAATATCATTTTGTATTAAATATAAAAACTAATATTTACATTAAAAATATTTAGATTTTTTTTAAAAAAAAATTGGTTTAAATCAAAACGGACGAGTTTGATTCAGTTTGGTTTGAATTTTTTACTGGTTTGATTTTCAGTGGTTTGGTACCGTCGGTTTCATTTGGTTCGGTGTGAATCGATTGCACACCCCTAGTTCTATGCAATGCATTATTTATTGGAAACTCCAGATCCCACTGATCGATGGAAATCCATCTTTTCATGGTTGTACATTACAGAAAAATGCAAGGTGTGCTACTTATGCTATTTAGTTATAAAAATCCACCATGTGGCTATAACATCCATTACATGGTTACAAAAAGAGAAACATTAGTGATAAATAAGAAAAGGAGAAATTTGTAAACAAGGGGGTGGTTTCTATCCTGTAATGCTCTCAAAATTCCTTATGTATTAAACAGCAGTCTGTCTTATCACATACCTGAAATGGATAATGACATTGAGAAATGTACTAATCATAATTGGTTAATCCTGCAGCATTGAATCTTTACAGAATCCATAATTTCTCAACTGGGTAAGGCTTGACAAAGATGTAAGAGATCGATTTAAAGTGGGTTCATGTCAAGTGTTTGTGATCATGTCAATTACAAGTTTTAGCATGGCTTAAAGAACATCGTTTCAATTTATTTAATCTAAGTTATATAACACTATAGTCTAGGTGTCTTTTCTTTTGGATTCCAGATCAGTTAAGACTTCTGTTAGCTAGTTTCTAAAGTCAGAATCCTTCAAGGAGCAATGCGTTTTTACATATAACTTTTTAAAATTATTCAAAAGTTAGATTTTTTATTAAAAAGTTAGATTTTTTATTCAAGGCGTGCTTAGCTTTTTTCATCAAGATTGTGTGTATTCATGTCCGATAGTTGTTCTGGACAGTTTAGTAGCACTTCTGGCTATAATTTCCTGCAGAAGTTTATTGTTTTATGAGTGGTCTTAGCTCATGTCTTGCTTTTATCAGGTGTAACTTCACAAGGGGATCCATTGATTCCACCAACAGGTTTGCTCCTTGTTACCCATGAGCCCAGCTTTGTCAACACTACACCAGGTCCTCACATAAGGGGAAGTACGTTGAGAGCATATTCTGTTGGGGCAAAGGAAGTTGATCTTTTACTGCCTGGCACTGGAAGGTGGGCTTTTTAATCTTATCTTTCATTATATGGGTTGAGAAACACACTAAGGGCAGCAATTTTCAACCTTATGCAAAGCATCTCCAAACTTTTAACAGTTCTTGTTTAGTTTTTCAGCTTGTTTAGATAATTTGGTCTGGTTTGGATTTGGGTTGTAAACAAGTTGGGTTTCAATTGGCCTATTGAACTTAATGGCCCTGAGTTTCTCTACAGAATGGGAGCCATAATTTTGTGAAGTACTTCATTGAGATGTCTTGATGTGAGAGATTTTAAATTCCATGGAGTTGATGAGCTTGAAAATAAAGTTAAAACTTAACGCAATCTCACTTGAAGAAATGGAAAAAATAAGAGGGCAGCGAAAAAAGGTATGGGGGAGGGGGCTTGAACACATGTTTATGGTGTCTGGTTCTACAGCTTGTGTTAATTTTGTGTTTATGATACTCGTGAGCTTTCCGTATCAGGCTCAAAATTTTGTATCAGTCACTCTTCTGGTTTTCAATTAATTGAGCATTCAAAAATATGAAATGTTTGTGTAACCTTTTTTAAATGGGATTACTGTTCTTGAGGATCAATCCAGGCCAGTATCCCTTTGACTGCAGGGGGGTAATTGTGATAACTCCTAGAGGATCATCACACCCAAACTCTTTGTTCATAGTGAATGATGTAGAGCAACTTTTTATAGGTGTATATAGTTTAATCTTCTGCTCTAGGTGCTCTCAACATGATATAGTGGAAGCTTTACGAGGAAAAAGCACATGGAAAACTAGAAACAACCTATTAAGAACTCTTGATTCATGCACGAATGCCAGACAAATAAGTATCAAGAGCTCGTTAATTCTGAAAAGAATACTGATATTTTAGAAAGGTAATTGCTTTCTCTAAAAATGTTTATTAATAAAAAAGTCAAGGTCCCTTACACAAGTTAATTATAGTCATTTTAAGAGTTAAGCTGTTAAACTAATTAAGAAACTAAAATTACAATAAATAATAAAATTTCCTAAAATATAGATCCTAAATTATCTAAAATATAATAGAGCCTAAATTTATTCTCTGTTCTTCCTAAATAATAAATATATTAACTAGATATTATCTCTTTCTATATAGAAAACTCTAAATAGAAAGTTACAAAAAAATCTTGCAAATAAAATATTTTTCTAATGAAGAAAATATTAGATAACATCTTCATAAATCTGGTTAATAATACTTCTACATCACAACATATTGAAGTTCTACTTAGTTTATCATGTTTCCTGATATTGTTAGTCACTGATAAATAAGCTTGTTAGCCAAACAGGATTCCTTTTAACTGCTTATGACTTGCCATATACTCAGGTTACGGGTGCAGTTAGGAGTAAACATGCCAGCTCAAGCTAGTCGCAAACTTGGGGATGAGGTTGATTCCATGGAGGTTGAACTTTTTGAGGTCTATGACGTTGTCCTCTACATGGGCATAATTGATATATTGCAGAAATACAATGTGAAAAAGAAAGTCGAGCATGCATGCAAGTCATTGAAGTATGACCCTCTATCTATTTCTGCTGTCAAACCCAAGTTCTATGCAGATCGTTTCCTTAGGTTCTTGCACAAAGTTTTCCCTGAGCATCCATAAACAAATGTTTTAGCTTTGCATTTTTTGTCAGATAAGAGTTCACTTTTCTCTCTTTTGTCCCCCTTAAAAATCTTGTCCCCATTGAAAATGAAAATTCTATATGTTTTTTTTTTTATTGCTTGCTTCAACCCGAAATTCTTTAACAATCATTACTTTGTAAATGGCTTCAGCATTGAATAAAGATGCCCACTTTCCCATTTGTACAGTAATTTTCTACCAGTGAAATTCGACCAGCCAGTGAGAATATCTATTAGCTGTCTTTTTCCATCTCATTGTCTGTGTGCCTCGTCTGCAAGGTTTTTCTAATTTATATATATCTGGGAACTATTGCAACAATGTTTGTTTGCTAGGGAACTCTGAACTGGATCCGTATATCTCGTGTTTCTTTATCTTTTTTCCCCCTCTTTTCTTAGGAGTATGTAAAAGACTTACCTTATGTTTAGTACACTGATTGTGTAAAGGAAATGAACAGAAATTAAATAAGTGAAATAGAGAGAAAAAAAAAAAAAGAAAAGAATTTTAATTTTCTCTCATTTGGATTTTTTTATGTTTGGATTTTTTTATATATATAAGGAGAAATTTAAATTCATTAAGTATGAATTTACCTTTTTAACCTTATTGAAAGAGAGTATATAAATTTAAATATTTTAGTAATTTAATATATTTTATACTTTTTAACTTAACATTTTTCTCTTTTTTTCTCTAAAAAGGAGAAATTTTTATCAGTGTAATTTCTCTACAAAAGTCTTGGAAAAATGTAATTTCTCTCCATTTGTTTTCTTTTCTTTCTTTTATTTACAAATCAAACAAAATAAATAATTTTAATTTTTTTTTCTTTTCTTTTCACTCGCTTTTCTCAACCAAACAAAGGGTTAAAGCAATGCTGTTATAACTTCACAAGCAAATTATTGTTTGATGTATACTGTCAGTGATGTCCTTGCCAAGATGCAACTATGATCACCATCAAGTCTAGGAGTTAATAGCACTTGAGGCCCAAATAGTGCCATATAAGGTCAGAGATGATTTACGCTTGCCAGGGCTTTGGCTATACAATTCTTTTCGTTTGTTTCTATTTAAGCTACTTGTGCTTGTTCTTATTGGAGACGGAAAATAAAAATGCATTTGATGGCTTGAGGAAGAATTGGCTAAACCACTTGAAATTGGTCAACATTATAACTTGAATCATAATTTTGTGATCTTCACGCTTCAATGCTGCATTCAGTTTTAATAACATTGCTTTCTTCCCCTCAAAAATAAATAACACTGCATTCGTGGGCAGATGCTATCTAATAATTTTTGTACCATTGAGCTAATAGCCCGATGATAGTCTGTCTTGATGATCGAATATCTGTCTTATATTGCGAGAGATGCGAAGTTTAATTGTTTAAATTTTGATGGCTTCATCCCTCAAAATCTTTTAAGATTTTCTATGCATACCAAAACAAGAATCTAGTAATTTTTGTAACGACTTTATAGGCATTTCCAGTCTGAGGTGAGGCCTAAAAGCCATTTTTACAGCCTTTTCTCATTGCGGTCTACTCTTGTACATCAATCATAAGATTTTTCAAAACTTTCTCAACTTTAAAGTCTGGTTTCTCTTCAAGAAGGCCAGCCAGAGATTACAAAAGACTTCAGCTTCTAATAGCTAACTATCTAGCTTGTGCAACCAACACAAATGGGTCTGCTTTATATTTCTCACCTCTCTTTCCTAGTGCTTAGCATATGCATCTTCAAGATCCCTGTTCAATTGATCATATATTTATGATGATGATATTTAAGTTGATGTGATGACCCCAACTTGTTTAAATAGTTTGCCTTTTGTGACCCACCACCACATCTTTTAAATTCCCAATAGAAAGTCGAGGTTATAGTTAACTTGAAAAAAACAAAGTACAAAGATGTGGAGAGTTTACTCTAATTATATGTTTGGTATGATGTAATTAATTGTAATGTAATGTAATCAAAGAAATTTTAATTTAATAGTTTAATTGAGTTTGTATTTGATTACATTTCATTACAATTGATTACCTAAAACTGTTGTGATTATGGTAGTCATCTCAAATTGAAAAAGAAAAATGTGGTCCATACTAGAGTAAGCATATGCTTATAATTGATTTATTCCAAGCTGCTATAAGTAATAGATCTTCTAAATCAGAAGGGAAATACATACCATAAAATCTATTATGACCATTGCACCATAAAATCTATTATGGCCATTGCACTTTACACATAAAGGGTACTTGAAAGAAAGAACAACTGATAGCATTTGTCAAATGTTGGTCTTATTACTCAGGATTGAGAATTCAAATCCTAGCATCTCTGTTCCTAAAAAATTCTAATATATCAAAAAGGAAAAAAAAAAAAAAAAACTTGATACCAAGGTCTTCTTTGATATAAAGACAATCACTTTTAGAGAAATAACTTTATGAGAAATAGTATTTAAGATGTTATGTCTTGAGATAGTATTTAGTTCATATATTTTGTTAATATACAAATATTATGTTTGATTTACTCACTAACTTCTACTGAAATATATTACAAAACACTATTTTATCTCAAATTTATTAACACAAATAGTTTAATCTCATTAAATAAATCTATTTTAGAAAATAACTATAATTAAATAAAAAATGTTTCTCAGTTTCACTTTCCTTAAGAAAGTTATCCTTTTTAATTTTCTTTTCAGTAAATTACTTTCTTTATATTGAGAAAGTTTTATAATTAAAATATGGCGTAAATTCTTTTTAATTTTACACTTTTTGCAGCCAAATACAAACAAACTTCATATTTCTTAGGAAGTTAAACTTTCTTAACAAGTGAATTTATTGCAAAACAAACAATACTTAAATATGTATGTATAATGAACTCATTGCATTGAAGAGGAGAAGCATCAATAGGTGGGGAAAATTGGAATTTGCTTTATATCAATATTTTCTTCCTAAAGCAAGAGTACATTTTAAAAAAAATTAACTAAGTGCAAGGTTGGAAATTCAAATCCTACCATCTCTATTCTTAAAATATTCTAATATACCAAAAAAAAAAAAAGAAAATTAACACTAAGACTTCATTTGATATAAAGGCTTTTACTTTTAGAAAAGTAACTTTATGAAAAAAATTATTTTCTAGTAAGTTATTTCCTAGAAAATTGAGCGCCCTATCATATTCAGTTCACTCATTAATTTTTATTGAGATATATAATAAAATATTATTTTATCCCTAATCTATGAACATAAATAGTTTTTATCTCATTAAAAATATATATTTAATAAAATAATTATACTTAAAAATAAAAATGTCTTTCTCAACTTCAATTTCCTTAAAAACGTTATACTAGCTCTCTCAGTTATTTTTTCTACATTGAAAAAGTTGTATAATTAAAATAGTGTAAATTTTTTTTGACCTTACACTTTCTTGTAATCAAATATAAGTATATTTTATATTTCTTAAGAAGTTAAACTTTCTTAACTAGCCAATTTCTTTCAAAAAAAACATGTCTTAAATATGTATGTAATGAACTCATGGCATTGAAGAGAAGTATCAGTAGGTAGGGGAAACTGGAATTTGCTTTATATAATTATTTTCTTCATGGTTAAAGCGAGAGTACATTAAAAACAAATTAACAATGTTTAGACAGATTATATCATCCACAAAATCTGTAATTCTTGAGAACATGCTCCTTTGAAAACTCAACAATATAATATGCAATATATAGATGCTCAAAACAATATAACAAATAGAAGAAAAAGAAACCAAAGTTGGCATATCTTCATCTTCTTTGTCGATAGTATTTTAGTTTTTATTTTTAGTAATAAGTAGTTGACATTTCAGTGTAGTAAATTGTAAGGATGAATCCTCCAGTCCACATGTCCCATCAACTTCAGTTGTCTTGTCTTGGATGCTTTGTTGATGAGGCCAATGTTCTCTACTCCAAAACAAACCCACATTAAATTCATTCGTTACACTTCCATGACCAAACTCACCTCATTTCAAGAGTTCCTGTTTCTAAAGTAGACAAACGCAAATTAATAACAAAACCACCAAAACAAAATTTATGTTGTTCTAATTTGATCGGTTACCTGACATATACCAATAACAAAGGAATTCAATCCTATTAATTTTGTCAATCCCAATAGTATAAATACTGTAGATTTTAAGCCTCTAGCTACTTGGAGTTGCCTCTAGCTCAGGTATAGTGAACTCATAATCTAAGGTAAATATTTGTCACTATTTCTTTTCATATTAAACTCACAATCCCATAATTTCGAACAAAGCGCTAGTATTATCGTTCGTTAGATTTATTTTCCTTGTCATTTCTTTTATTGAATTGTATATTATCATAGCAAAAGTGAATTCAGTGTGTGTACACATACATAGTTGTTTTCTACTAGTCTGTGGGAAAGATATATGTGTGTGTGTGTGTGTGTGTGTGTGACTGAGATTATAATAAGGTAATAATTAGTAGCAAAAAGAATCAAATCAGTCTAGAAAATGTAGGTATGTTGTTTACAGATTACAAAACTTTGGAAAAACTAGACTGCTTGTAGCCCAATTTTCAAGCTTGTATCTTTGTTTTTTTTCTTCTTGAACTTTTCCCATCTTTTTCTAGTAAAATCCATCATTAATTAACTACTTATTATGAGCAAGAGAGAGGATAATCCTCTCTTAGGAAAAGGACATATATTTTTTGGTCCTAAGAAGAAAACTTTTTGTTATCTTTCAAACCAAAGTCACAGATATTCTTTAATCTTTCTCCAATTTCTGTTTCTTTCCACATGAAAAAATGAAAGCAAAGAAAACTCCAAAAAGCTATAGTAAAGCACAAATTCGTCAGAAGCATCTTACATATGGTTTTGTTTGTTAGCATTTCTGACAAGTGTTTCAAAAACTGAACTCCATGCAAGAAACTTCTCCACAAAAAGAGAGAGAAAAAACCATTACCTGAACCGTATGGTCATCACCACCATCCCCAAGAAAGAAAGGGTTGGTTTACGGGAATGAAGCCTGGTCCGAGATCACATAGGGCTATATATATGTATCTTTGAATTTTTTTCAAGAACCCAAAAAAATTTTCAAAGAAAAAAGATTAAACCTATATCACCTCGAGCCAGACAACATTCCCATCAACCTTAACCTCTCATCAAAACCCAGTAAAATCCAGCAAACCTAGAACAAGAACAAGAAGAAAGAAATGGTCTGCATATTGAGCGGAATGAAGCCTGGTCCAAAGCTTTCACTCCTCTTATATATTCTTGATCTTTCTTTTTGTGAATGCTAAGAGCCAGTCAACATTCCCTTCAAAAATAACCATTAATGAATGGATCTTTTTTTCCCTATCAGCTAGAAACCTAAAACCCTAAATCAGACTATAGGCAAGAGAGAGAGTTGTATATGAAAAACCCTAAGCCCACTTATGGTTTTATAAAGAGGGCGGGTATACCGTCAGACCTTATTGTTTGTGTTTGATGATATCATACCCTACAAATCTCCACACACTCACATAGCGCGTGTGACGTAATATTTACAACAAAGTATTTTACTTTTTTTTTTTTTTCTGTTAAATATTGTTTGGTATACAAAGGAGACTAATTTTGAATCAATATACCCATTAATTGAGAGTAATTGTTTATTGATGTTAAAGATGTATCCCTAAATTGATACGATGTGTGTGTGTCTATATATATATATATATAGATATTACACTTAATCATTTGGTTATATCATCATTTATTTAGGTCTATTTAAATAAACTCTATAAAATTTGATCAAACTTTTTGTTATATTCCTCTATGTCAAATTAATTTTAAATCAGTAAGGTATGAGTTTGACTTTACTAATGCTTATGAAAAATAAAATTTCCATATCTCCCTCAAATAACATGGAATTCATTTACCTTATGTAGCAAAATAATGAGTAAGACATTCATCTTATTTGGAAAATCTCATAATGAACTCTTTGAAAATCCAAGTAATGGATCTATGAGTAGGCTATTAGTTAGTTGCAAAATATTTTCTTTTAAAAGATAAACCAATTTTTTGTGATAGAAAAATATATATTGCACTAAGTGTTCATTATAAATTTGCTAATTAAATTATGCTTTTGTTAGGAACTCTTGAGGATTCAAGTTTTTAAAATTACTTCTTTATATATATATATATATATATATATATATTTATATATATATATATAAGCAATTTAGTCAATATAAAGTATGCTAATGAACGAACATGAGTTAGTTTAGTTCATCAATTCAATCCAAAAATGATATATTTCTAAAAGAGTCATGCTAAGGTTTCTAAAAAAGAAAATTCACCTTTAAAAATATATGCTAGCTCTTGTATATAAAAAGTTATTTCCTTCATTTTATAATATCTGTCATTTTAGAAATAAATATTTGATTCAATATAATTATCATTATACGTTACTAATATAACATTAAAGGTTTGTTTTCTAAATTTACTCTCATCATCATCTTTTATTTCTCTTGTAATTAAATATTTTCTTATTAGTGTTGGTGTAGAGTTTTAGTTAAAAACAATTAAGGGTATATTAGTTAATATCAATTGAAATTATTTCTAATTAATTATTTTTTTTATCTAAGTGCATAATTATAAAAGACAAATATTATGAAATTTAATTTATTTGATTTAAATATCAAAATAAATATTTAATACAATCCAAATTCTTCTCTCACCTCCACTCTCTTGTAGATCCGAGTTAACAAGATTTGAGCTACTAAAATTATCAATGTTGATTAGTATATATTAAGCTATCAATCAACTTAATGGTAAAATAACTTGTATTTTTGAAAAACAAAAATCCAAAGAAAAGAAAGCACAAGAGGGATGTGTAAGTCACATGCTTGTATAGTCGTAAGTGAAGAGGAAAGGATGGCAACAAGTTCTTAATTGCGCATTTACTGAAACGCATTTTTACACTATAAAGTGAAACCCAATTGTAAGCACCGCACGTACCCACAAAAAACTTCTTGTCCCATTTCCAGCTCACTACTGCTCTATTACTTGTTACTGCCTGTCATTTAGACCTCCCTCTAGTGCTGGTGATACTTTTAAGTGGCAACTTATCGATTATATAATTTGAAGAATTTTATCCTTTTTGGATATATTTATTTTTGTTTTTAATATATCATAAATATTTAATTAGTTGTTTTAACATTTTATCTTGTATAATAAATATTTAAGTATCAAAATATTAGCAAGAGTTTAGTCATTGTTGTTGTTGCTATAGTTTTCTCCCACAAACCCCATTACCTATGTATTTTAGAACATTAAAAAAAAATCAACATGTAATGCAAAAAATATGTATGGTTAGCATTTGAAGCATGCAATAGTTTTGAAATAAATGCTTTTACATGGAATTTATTTGGATAATTTTTTTTATTTGTTACACATTTGGATAAGCATTTGAAATAAAGATTTCAATAATAATTAAACACATGTTATAATAGTAACTTATTTTAGCATTTTATAAAACAATATTTCATCAAAATTTTTTTATCATTTAAGCAAAAATATTGAGAGATCATAACTACAATTTCTTTGTTTTATATATGTAGAGAAATTAAATGAAACTCTATAAAATTACTTAAGAAATAGTAATAAAGTAAGCATAATTCAATTTCTAAATCTAATATGAAGTGTATTTTAAGATATTCTGAGTGAGAATTATCATACTATTTCTATAACTGAATGTATTAATTGAATGCAAACAAACTTTATAGAAATAAATACATCAAAAATAGTTAGAAGATAATGACAACTTAAATCTTGATCTCTTATCTTATGAGATAGATATTTAACTGTCAAATTATTAACGAAATTTTTTTAAAAAGAGTTGCATGAATAATGCTTATACGACACTGTACTATATATCAAAAATCTTTTAAAATAATAAAATTATTAGCCAAAAAAAACAATGCAAAAAAACAAAACATATTCAAGAAAGAGGAAGAAAAATTGAAGTGCATTTAATAGGAGATCACTAGACTATGAAATTTGGAAAATTCATGGAGGGTGGTGACACAATTAATTGTGCTCGTAAATCAATATATTTCCCCCCCTATTGAAGGTGTATTTAATACTTGACAGCCTCCACTCAGCAAACCCAACCCCTCATAGTGGTCAATAATTTAGAAAATATATTTACATTGGGAACTCACACGTCCTGATCGGACGGTGCAAATTCCCCCACATAGTACGCCGTGTGATGGGGAAATGACCGGTGCCACGTGCTTGAATTTAATGCACTGTACGTGCTGTCACAGAGTTTGGGAGTAAGGGGTGGGGCCATCGATTAAGTGGCGGAATCAGAATGGAAGGAGTGGGACCCAAAGAACGGCAATCATGTGTTAATGATGGAAGGTGAAAGAAAGAGGGAGGGCGGGGTTTCCGGGAAATAGATGTGTCAGTCAGATAATATGCCACATGAGGACAATCCGTGTGGGCAGCTGCCTACTCACTACTCAGTTTTGCTCTTTTTTAGCTTTCGACTTTGACTCGTTTGAGTTGACTCATAATTTCAAACTTTTTTTTTTCTTTTTTATTTTTTTTTTCAAAAAAATTTAAATCTTTCATACTCTTTAGAACGGGCCATACATATCGGTGATTCCCGCTCAAATAAAAAATAAAATAAAATAAATATTAAAATCAAAATAATTGAAATAATTTTAAAATAAAATTAGGCGGCATTAAAAATAATTTGGTTATGTGGGCTACTAGCTTTACTCAAAAGCTAAAAATAAAAATGACGTCTCTAATAAGCTTTATTTATCTTCTTATTTTTTTTAAACCTTTCTCGAGAATCTGTGATTTTATCACTTAAATTTTTGTGAATGAAAACCTGTCTGCATTGTCAAGAATTCTATTTACATTTTGGTGAGAATTTTATAGTTTGAAATCAGTTATTTAATTATTTAGTAACGATAGATTATCATCTATTATTTCTTAAATTTGATATAATTTATGATATAAATCATAGTTTATATCGCACTACATATCATATTTAATAAGAATTTATGCAATTGATAAAAATATAGAGTCATCAAAAATTTTTTATGATAAAAAAATATTATAATTTAAAAATTGAGCCAATATATTATTAATAATTATGTTGAAAATCAAATTCATGTTAATAGTTTGGATTATCTAAATATTTTTTTTATGTAGCGTATGACTAATTATGAATAATAATATCTCTTTACTCCAAAAAATAAGTTTAACATGTTCTCATTCAATTTTTTACTTTATCATCAACACGAAAATTCAAGTAGAATTCAAAGTCACCATCAATTTTATTTCTTTTTTCAGATCTAGATTATCAATAAAGAGTTATCTAAATTATCATTTTATATGTTTTTTCTTTAAAGTATGAAGTAAATATTCATTGAATTATCTGATTAATAATTGAATTATTAGTATGATTATGTAAGATCGAAACATTATTTTTAGTTAACTTTAATTCCTCTAGAACTGAACTTTGCAACTTTTTTCAGTGTATTTGGTTTAATTAGTGTTGATATGCTTCTAACTATTACTAATAATTAGTAATTGATAAGTATAAATTATTTAATACTAAAATTTATTGGTCACTGATTGTTATTAACACGTTAAATGATTGTTATAGATACTAATATTTTTAAATATATTATATTTTATTATATTACATAAACTATAAAGCAATACGTAATATCAATTAAATTCATGTAAGTTGCAATATCTTTCTACCTATGAATATTTTAATTATTTCTAGGTACTTATTAACATTTTCATAATATTTTTAAAATTTCATGAGTTTAAACAATTTAAATTGCATACAATTCACTTGAAAAATATAAAAACAATTGAAATAAACTACATATTTTCAATTTAAGCTTTCAGTTATGTTTTTTTTATAAAAATATTATTTTAACTTTTCAAGTAAAAAAAAATAAACCCATTAAGACAAATCTAAAAAAGTGATGGAGTGTAAAAAAGTTGAAACTAAAAATATCATGAAAAAAATGTTTATAAAGGTAGACAAATTTTAAGGTAATTTGATGTTTTTATTAAAATAGCAATATCTGTTGTGAAAAAATTTTTACTTAAAATTTTTGTAAATTGGTGTTATTAAAACTTTAAATAACAACTACTTTTTCTTCCATTTGATAACCAAATATTTTACATGCAAGTATATAAAACCTTTTATAACTGAAAAGTAAATGGCTCCTGCAAAAATTAAAACAAATATCCTATTAAATGAATAAAAATTTAGAAAGGAAATTTTCAAAAACCTAATGTTCCATTTTTTTTATTATTTATACTCAAGTGTATTTATACATCTAATTAATGTAAATATTTTGCTCCTATTATTGTTCTTATTCATAATGTTATTTGAATTAGTAATTACAATAATGGAATATTCCAATTTTCAGCAATTAGTTTGGTCCTAAACCATTAATACCATACCAAAAAGAAAAGAACATTAACATTCAATCACTTGTCAAAGTATCCCTTAGCTTTGATGTGATAAAAAAAAATTGGTGAGTTTTTTCCTATATCAGAAAAAAAAAAAAAAGATGGTACAAAGTTAAAACAGTAATTTTCTATTACTAATTTTTCTTATAAAATCATCAAAAGACTTGTTTTTAACTGGATAAAGGGGGAAAAAAGGAAGAAATCTTTTGATATTAGATAAATTTTAAAACCCAGAGAAGGAATGGAACTTTGTTAGGGCATGTCTAATGGGCTTTTTAAATTGTATCATTCTTTAAAAGATGGACAGATATATATTCTCTTTATAGTAATTTTTTTTTTGAAATCTCTTTCCTTAAAATTTTTAAGGAGACACTTTCACTCATTTCTCAAACATAAAAAGAGAGATTGACTCCTTAAATGAATTTTTAAAATAATTTCTCTCTTGTTCTGGTTTTTTTTTTTTTATTAAATCATTTCTCAAGTGTAAGGGATTCATTTCATTTTTATTAAAAAAATAATGAGTAAAATAGAGAGTGTCATTGAAATATGAATAATTTTCAAAACAAGTAAAACTAAGAATTATTTATAGTATAATAGGATTAAAATAGAGGATATGGCTGAAGATGATAATATAACCTCTCCTCCCCTCGCTATCTTCTCTTTCACATCTCTCTCTCTCTGTCTTTTTTTTTGTTTACATTAATTTAGTTATCGTCCAAAATTTTTTAATCTGTGATAAGCTTTTATTTTTCTTCATTTTTTATATTTTCTAAAATAAATGCAAATATAGATCTAAATCTCATATATTATTTATCTATGCCATTTTAGCACAAATCTATTAATATTATGAGTTTTTTATTATTTTATTTTGTTATCATGAGAATTATTACATCACCCTTTATATATGAACGTTTTTCATTGATAACAATTTTATACTTTTCTATACTATTTGGAATTATAAAATTTTGAATTTAGACAGTTAATTTCAGTTTTTTTAGATATTTGGATTACCAAAGTCGTTGGAAGATATTAAATTAAAATTGTAGTTGATAATAATCATTACTCGGAGTAATCTTATTATGAGAATAATTGCACCATGTTATGAAATCAATTAGAGAATATTAAATAAAGTTTCCATTATCAAACAAATTATGAGTTTTTCTACATCTTGATATCTTTTTATTATGTTCGTATCAATCCATCAAAACATACTTTCATACATAAATAAAACGTTCAAATATATACGTATAAGAAATTTATGTTTTTCACATGATATCAATTAGATTAAACTAATAAAATCTTGGGTTAATGATTAAAAGATCAAAATTGAGGTTGGAAGGTTTTATTTTTTGTAATGTTTATGAGTTATACTCTGTGATATTGAAAGATGATATGTTTGATTACTTAAAAAAAATAATAGAATTTCATATGATGTTAACCATTCATGTATTTCAAGCATATAAAACACTCAGCAATTAAAATTGCATTTCATTTATAGAAATAGTCTTCCTTAAATGAAAATAAAGTTGAAAACAGAGTTTTTATTTTTTATTTTTTCTTGTTTTTGTAATCCCCTCCTTTTGAGGGATACAATGAACTTGAATGACCAGTTGGCCATGATACATGCATATGGTAGTTAGATAGAACAATCTTTGATTTACCTTAGTTAAGGCCAGAAATTTAAGATCTGATTCGGTATTGTTGTGGTTTCACGTTTTTGTTTATTTTCACTATTTAAAAAGCAGAAATACGTTTGGTTGGAGGACCTAATTTATTGTTTTTGTTAGTTTAACAAGAAACGCTTTGAAAACAAAAAAGCGATAACTCGAAAACCATGTTTTGTGATTTCCAGACACATGTTTTGTTATAAAATGTGGACCAATGATTGATTAAAAATAATTTCTTCTTTGACATTATGAACATGTAGCCCTACTTTTTATCATTTTATCAATTGTTAACCATCTTAAATTTCTTTGCCTTAGGAAAGGAGCCATTTTTATTGTAAACCCTTTTTTTCAGATTTTGTTAACAAAGAAAAACATCAAAAAATAGTTTTCTATCTGAACAAAACAAAAAAACTAAACTACAATGATATATATATATAGAATAAGGGCTTTGGTAAATGAAAAGTTATAGGAGTAAATCTTGATGATGATACGTTTATAATAACAATAATAGCATGGTTCTATACCTAGAAATCAAAAGGGTTTTTGGTTAATGTCAGCACAAATTGACTGGTGCAAATTGTTGAAACATTGATCCAGACAGATCTTGTATGAGATGATCGTTCAATCATTCCAAGTGCAAGATATATCTTTGAATTAGCCAAAAAGAAACAATTTAGGACTGAATCTTTTGACAAAGGCAAAGTTGAAGCGTATCAACAACCTAAACAGGATAGCTAAGTACTATGTCATCCACTATAACAAGGCTTCGTGTCGTTGTTCAGAGAGCAAAGGTGGAGAACAACCTTCATGGGCCCAGTCAAACAACTATATGATTATTCAGACCTAAGACACTAAAATACCAAAAATTGTACTAACCATTGCAAATCCTCAAATTACAAAATGCAAAACACGAGTTTAACATATTCATGCAATGGAAACAAACTTAGGCCTTCAGAGTACTTTCATTTTGAGCCAAATGCAATTGACAACTTCGGCCGAGACTTGTTCTTGCCCAACAATTTTATCTGGTTTAGACGTTCTTCCTCCTCTTCTTGCTTCTTCCTTCTCATCGCTTCCTCCTTCTGCCTTTGGAGCTCTTCTAATTCTCTATATCGTTCCTCCTCTCTCCGCTGCTGCTCTAAAGCTTCCCTTCTCTGAGATTCTTCCACCCTCCTACGATTCTCTTCAAGCATCTTTTCCAGCTCTTCCTTCTCTTTTCGAGCTCGATCCTGTACATCAAAAAAATCAAGATGATCCAAGTATTAGCATCGATTTTCAGTAAAAACTAAAATTTACTTTGTGACCGTTTTCCACATCTAACAAATATTCATGAAGGTGAAGAGAGACCTTGGCATAGGTTGAAAAATAATGAAAAGATACAGAATTCTGATAGTCTTATATGTAAGAAAACATAAGGGAGCCTGCCTGTAAGGTCTTAAACAGTAAAGCTGTGCAGTAAAATGGTGGAAGATAAAAATTTGAGGCCATGAGCCAACCAAATTCCTTCAGAATAATTGGTGAAATCATTGATGGTTTCTGCTTCCACCCACACTTGTACATTCCTTTACAGCAGTTACACTCTTTCTTTAACTTCGCATTAACTTTCAACTGATCTGATTCTAGATATAACAGCTATATTTTTGTCCAAAATCCAATGGATGATCATATTTGTACATAGCAATAGCAAAATGAAAAATAAACAGAAAACCATACTGCAACAGAAAAAGATATTATTGCCATGGAACCTCGATGGTATCGATGCATCATGAAGAGTAACATACATTTTACGGGTGAACCTAAGATAGGTTAAGGGAAAAAAAAAAAAGGATAACAGTTTCACAGTAATTAATCCCTACAAGGTTATTACCTCTTTTTTCCTAGCCTCGATAAGAGCAGCTTCTTTTTCTTTTTCAAGTTGAATGGCAACTTCATCATAAAGTCTTTTCCTTCCCTCTTTCAAACGCCTCTGTATCTCCAGCTTGATCTCCTCAGAACTCAAGCTTTCTTCAACTTTCTTCTGAATAGCTTCTTCTATCCGCTTTGCTGTCTCTTCTTCTATCAGTTTTAGCTCAGCTTCTTGCTGGCACCTGAGAATAAATGAAATCGAGTTAGTCCAGAAAATGGTCATTTGTGGAGGTGTGGAAATCGCTGTCCTCAACCGTCCTCAGATCCACATATAAGCAAAACTAAAACAACATATGTCATTTCAAGCTCCCCTCCTTTTATTTGTTTCTTTTCTTTCTTCCTTTTTTTTTTTTTTTTGAACTCTCTCCAATTATTTTTTACTATAGTAAATTGCAGACTAACCTTCAGAATGACAAATGTATGATAATTATGGTTATGTCATGATGAACTACAGCATACCTCTAACCGAATCCTGATCCAAACAAATGAGTATCAAAACTGGTGAACAGTAGCTAAACGAAGCACCCAATTTCATCATCAAATATAACAAGTTGAAATATAGCAGTATCTTCCTTCAGAAAGGCCTGTGGAGAAGAATGTCAAGTAAA